>QKYT01000186.1:135697-150268 GCA_003550305.1 Glomus cerebriforme | reverse complement strand
AATTTATTTATCATTGTTAATTTATTTATAAAATGCCGATCAGCAGATCAATTGATAATTATATATTACTTCCAAATCATAAAAAAAAAATGCTTTTTCATATTTGGTTAGCGGATTCAAAAACTAATAATTTTTATTTTCAGATATGAAAATAAATATATTTAATTCGTGAAAACATTTAAGGTCTGCGTATTGTTAATCAATAATCAGTTTAATATTTTCAAGTTGTACAAAATATATTTTTAAAATCCACATGGACAAAATATAAATAAACAAAATTTTTACAAAAAAATCCTCTTTTTTTTTTTTTTTTCTTCTTTTAATATTATTCAAAATCTACTAAAAGAGAGAAAGAGAGATTAATGTAATTTACTGTATATAGTTCTTATACCATTTATTATTTATATAGAACGAAATTATAACAAGTATGGTTCAATTAGTTGCGCTAATTAACGTTATCGCTACCAATTATATTTTATTGTAATTAAGCACTCCTTTTTGCATATAATGTTAGCCGAGGGGGTCGTTAAAATTGTATAATGCAGGCCTGAATACTTATTTTCGGCGTTAACGCTGCAAAATAAGGATCAGGATGTACACCGGCATGGTCCCCGTGTGCACTACATATTTTTTATTCGGTGACATATAAATGTGTGATAAATAGGATTTTACAAATAAAAAAAAAACGAAACGTAGAGGTTGTGACATAAATATTTGTATGCATCATTACACATTTTACCAGTATTATGCCGTAACTTCTATTAAACATGTGCATTAGGATCGTACTCATGGAGTTCTCCGTTTGCTATTGCGAGGAAAATACAAAAGGATTTTATAAAAACTGATACGTCTATTTTAATATGATTTTAATTTGATAATAAAGTTTCATCTAACAGATAATATTAGTTACAGATAATATATTTAATTTAGGATGTTTTTAATTGCTATTAAATTTATCAGTTATATTATTAGTTCAAAATCATCGATACACAAGAAATCAATATCTTTATAAAAATCATTTTCTCAATTTTCTATTCGATAAAGTTTATTTATAAGGTTCCCTCATGGCTATAAATTTTGGCTACAAATTCGATTATTCGGATCATATGATGAAAACAAATTTTGATAAATTCTTTTTACTTTTTTTTTTTTTATTTCGGTATAAAATATAAATAAATTATTTTCTTTCTCGACCAATTACAAAAGATTATTCAAGAGAAAAATGAGATTTAAAAATTGATTAAATAGATAGGTGATCAGTGACCACGTAAGGGTAACCAATATTACAGACAATTTATTTTTATATTTTTAACTGGTGAACTATTAATATTTTGAAACGTTTTATTTAGTCGAAAAAAAAAAAAAATTTCCAAGTATCAATAAATTTCATTTTCAAATAAAAATCATGCAAAATAGTCTAATCTATTAATATAACGAGATAAGGAAAGTTACAATGCAGTTAATGTTTGTGCATTGTAAAACGTAAAACATACTACGTTAATAAGGTAGTATCAAAATTACTTATTAGCTTACAAACAAATATTCGGGTTTTAAAATGTTTGGTCGTACGATAAAGTTATTCGATTTTCGTCGATCAAAAGTTTTCGAGTTTGAACGGATCTTCCTATATTCAGATCTTATTGGATTTGGCGTTTTCCTAAACTAAAAGAAGTTAGTTTTTTATTATTTTTATCATTCTTAATTTTTATATCATTTTTTTAAAAAATTCAATCATGTCAATTTCTCAAGGAAAAAAAAATTAATGAAACATATAGAGTAACTGTTTCAATTGATTTTAATATTCAAGATAATATTTTAAAACAAGTTGAATTCATAAAAAAATTAGTTAATCAAGATAATAATCTTAGTGAATATAAAAAAAAAGAAAGCAATAAAAATATTAACTATGGATCTTGATTATTATAAAATTCTTTCTAAAGAAGGTAAAAGAATATGTGAATATTGTAAAAATGATTGTTATGCAACTTTATATTGTGAAATATATATATTAAATCGAAAATTTTTCTAATTGGTCATCTGGAAATGATAATGTTGATGATTTAATTCGAAAATGTCAAATTAAAACTATTTCTCCAAAAAAAAAGTAATTGAATGGATTCCTTATGATAAATTTGAAAATATTGAATATATGACTAAAGGTGGTTGTTCCGAAATTTTTACTTCATATTGGATTGATGGATGTTATTATGAATGGGATTCTAAAAATTGTCAATTAAAAAGATTTGGAAATCATAAAATAATTGAAAATGCTAATAGAAAGATGTTGGTTTGAAGAGGTAAATTATTATTTTTTTTTAAAAAAAAAAAAATATATTTAAATAAAATGATTCTATTTTTTAATACGGTAATAATAATAATAATAATTTATAAAATCTTTTAAGCTATAAATGATCAAAGACCAATTATTGTTCAATGTTATGGTCTTACTAAAAATGAACATGATGATTTTTTTCTTGTAATGATACAGCTTTAAGAGATTATTTACAACAAAATCAATTAATAACTTGGAAAGAAAGAATTGTAATTACTTCTAATATACTTAATTCACTTCATGCTATTCATAGAGATTTACATTCTGTGATTTTGGATTTTGTGGTCCTGCTGATAAACCATTAGGATGTACTTATGCTGAAGTTATTACAGTAATGTAAAAGAATATACTTTTGCATCTGATATTAGTATAATTATGTCAATCACCATTTAATGATATTTATAAAAATGATTTTGATCTTGCAATGAAAATTATTAATGGTTCAAGACCGCAAGAAACTCCTCCAGAATATAAAAAAATTATGGAACAATGTTGGAATCCTGATCCATTAAAAAGACCTAAATTAAAAACCCTTTTAGAAGAACGAAAAAATTATATTTTACACCAAATTAAAGTAAAATTAAATCTATTACTATAGAGAATATAAGATATCAAACCTTATCTCAATCAATCTTACAAATCTCTCAAAAGATAAATCATCCAATAACAAATTTATTTGAAAGAGATTATATGAATAGATTTGTATTTACAAGTAATGTGTATAATTTGAAAGATTTTGAAAGTATGAAATTATTATATTTATTTTTTTTTTTTTTAAAAAAAAAAATAATAATTTAAATTAAATTTTATTTTTAATGGATATTATAGTAAAGCTTTTAACGATAATATTGAAGATGTAGAAAGAAATAAGGTAAGTTATCATCAATAATATGAACTTTGGTTTTCATTAATTAATAATAATTCCTAATAAGCAAGTTATTTATGAACTCTTAACTCGATTTTTTATTAGAATATGAAGAATTTGGAAAATACAGATAAATGAATTTAATATTATTTATTATCTTTATTGAATTTCATGTAAATTTTTGTTTTTTTTTTTATCTAATTTTATGTTTATATCTTGTCAATAAAATATTTATTTTCAATATTATTAATGAAACTTTCGTTAGGAAACTTTGTAAAATATTCAAGAATATTAAAAAAAAAAAATTCCTCTTCTCAAAAAAATGAAAATTACGATTAATAAATAATAAATCAATCGAGATATATAACGTGCTCAATATCTTGTGTACGCTTTAAAATGTTTCGTGATTATTTTTACATATGAAGTGAATTAAATATTTTTTCTATATGATTAAATTTATGCTTAAAATGATTATTTATTCTACAGACTAATTAAATTATCTGCCTCGTCTTGAGAAAGGAGAATTTTGTTCAAGTCGATAATTTCTTAAATCTTTTGTTTGATCAGACATTGGAGATCCCCATCCAGGTAATCTTACCACCTTTAAATTATTAAATGTTATTAGCGCTATGTCAAACTTATAAATATTTTGAAAAACTGTGTAGTGTCATACCATAACTGTTATATTATCTTCAGATCCAAGCTCATCAGCTAGATCAACTAATTTTGATGCTCCTAATGTTGGATCATTATAATTTTTTATCTAAAAAAAAATATGATCCGTTAAAAATTTAAATTCATAAAAGAAAATAAAGCTAATATTTGAAAGTTACTTACAAAATCAACAATTTCTTGATCACTTAATACAGAAGTAACACCATCAGAAACCAAAACCATAAAAGCAAATTTTTTTCCAATCAAATTATGAACAGAAATATCAGGTTCGGCGGTAATACCATATCTTTTCAATTTACTATCACCCAAAGCTCTTGTGTTAGCTAATTTACCTAAAAACATTTCAGAACCAAAGGAATCTGTTATAACAAAACCACCAAATTTTCTTAATCTATCAGTTTCCGAAATAGAATTTGGATGATGATCAAAAGTTAATTGTACGGAATTGCCTTTTTCAACTTCACAAAGTAAAATTCTTGTATCACCAACATGTGCTATTGTAAGTTCAATATTATTACTCGTCCAAAATGGATGATTATCTAAAGATTTTATTAATGCAATTGATGCGGTTGATCCTACCGATTTATTTTCCATTAATTCAACATCAGATTTTAAAAATGCTAACGTTAATCTTTGTTCCATTGTAAGGGATTTTGATGATGGAACTGTTAACGTGGCAGACGATAATGGAGATGATAGTATTGAAGGTGAAGAAGTTTGTGATATGGAAGGTGATAGAAGTTGTGTTGTTGATGGCGTGGAAGAAAAATTTCTCATATTTGATTTTTGTTTACTTGGCCTCTTTTTAGTTATATCCGCTACTTCAGGACTTAATAACATTTCCAATGATGCCGGTTTGAATCTCTTAAAATATCTATTATTTTTTTGGACGAGTTAAGAATACTTTAGATAATTCATTTCTACGATTTTAAGAGAATTTCCTAAGACTTACCCTCCAACACTTCTTAATTTTGTGACAATTTCATCAGCATCAGATGCTTTGACATCTTCAATTTTTTTATGTAAATTAGCAGTTAGATAATCAGCGCAGTGAGAACCTCCATGACTATATGGATCCCAAAGAAAAGAAATTAAAATTTTGAAACATAAATCAAATTAATTTTTAGTGTTTGACTTACCCATCAAATATAGCAAAATAACATGATTGACCTTCTTTTCCTTCAACTTCTTGATTTTCTAACTTTACAACATCTCGAATTGGATGATTATCAATTTCACCGTTTTGTTTGATTTTATTATTAGAAAGTTCCAATACCATTGCTTGATATCTATCTTCATTATATTCTCTCATTCCTCTTGTTGACCTAAAAAAGTACAAAGAAAAAAAAATAAAATTATTTCTCTCTCTAATTAATTAATTATTTTTTTTTAAAAATGTAAATATTGATCTTATCGTACCTAATTCCTACTAGATGTCTTGATTTAGCCAAATGTAATCGATATTTTTCTCCTTTGGGAGACTTTACTAAATAATATTCTTGTGCTTGTAATATTGGAGAATTATTAAAATTTCTCGTTACTTGACGTAATGGTGGAGATACAGAAATTAAATGTGATGATAGTCTTGTATTAAACCTTTTTGTTGTAAATGATGAAATTAATCTATAATTTGCCATTTTTTTTTCTTTTTTTTTAAAAAAAAATGTGAAGGTTACGAAAAAAAAAAAAATATTGGATCATTATTTATATTCAAAAAATGATGTTCATGAAATTCATTTTTACGTAATGAAGATCACATGCCTTGACATTTATACTTACAAAGAAATTAAAAAAACATTATGCCTAAAAAGTTAAGTTAAATAGATAGTATAAAAATGTGCATATAAAGATAATACCTTTTATCTAAATCAAGTTAAATAAGTTCATTACTACTTGGAACTTCGGTTATCATTGAAATATTCGCAATCCGACGTACCTATATTAATTAAAAAGTTTCCTTAATAAATCTTATTATATACGAAATAGGAGAAAAGCATATTAATATTGTCCTCCTTTTTCCGCAATTTTTCCCTCCTGCATACTCTTCTTACGCCATTTTTTTTGTTGAATAAATTAAATTAAATTATTAATTTTAGAAAGAGAAAAAAAAAAAAAAATGAAAAGTCGGATATATTTAGACCCGGAAACACAAATCTTATTGATTTATTGATAACAAAAAATGAATTAATAACTTATCATGTGTAACTAAACTTTATTGATTACAATTCTAATATTTTACCCAAAGTATTATATAAACTTATCAAGTGTAATCGGATGATTCGGATTATTGGTTTTAATTATGGCCTTTTCATATTCGCCCAAAGAATATTTCATACACAAATTAATTTGGATATTGCGGGTTCTGAGCGGCTCTTGAAGAAGACCGTTAAAGTTATTTCACAATTTTTTTAATCACAAGATCTTAGAAATAGAAAAGTTTTCAAAAGATAAGTATTCTTTATCGTATGTATTTTAATATCTAGAAGCTTTTGGAATTCTCTGATTTTTTCAACATTCGAATGGTTTAAAAGCGGTTGTGGATTAAGGTGAAAGCGAAGAAACCACTTAATTTTAGCTCAAGTTCCCTAAATTCCACAGAATTTTGAGTCTGAACAATTTTCCATTTAATTCTTGACTAAACTATTTCATTATGTCATTATAATAAATAAATTTGTTTATTATAAAATAAATGCTATCAGATTAAAAATCACAATCAAAATAAGTATTTTAAGATCGCAACCTCTAGAGTTATACACAGTAATTAAAATCAATGTATATTTTTGTGAAGGTCTGTATAAGAATTAAGTAACGGCGAGAAACTGTTTCTTTAATCACTAATTTCATTGCATATGCCTATTTCTTTAATATTAAATTAATTTTTAATTGCTTCTTTTGAATGAAAATATGTCCGATTGACATGACATACACAAATCTAAATGTTCATTGTATCCCAAACTAACCCAGTCTTAAATGGTAGTTTGAGACGTCTTAAACATTTAAAATTTACTAGTTTTGTTTGGGATATGGTTAAATTTCGGACATAGGATTGTCCCAAGTTTGATTTGGGATATCCCAAGTCGGATTCGGGACATGGTTACGTTTGGGCTACAACAGCACTTTTACATCGAAGCTTGAATCACTTGAATCAAGAATTCCGGAACGTGATTTTTTTTGTGCGGCTCTTTATGGTTAAATAATTAATGAATACTTTTTATTTAAGTTTAATACCAAATTTTAAGGTTGTGATCGATGAAATATAACACGTTCATATTATTAATTTTTTTATTGCAGGAAAATCATGATTGAAAACCCGAGTTTGTTTGAATAATATTAAAATTTTAAAGGATGATTTGGAACCTCATTATGGAAGCTATAAAATAGAATTCGAGAATAGAAAATTAGAGAATTAATATGATTGTCCTTTCGTGACTATTACTTACGCCGGAATTATAAATTTGATAAAAATTGCGAAAATGATCGATCAGAATTAAGTCCTAATGTTGGACCTTTATATCGAAATATAAAACGTGTTGTAATAATTTAAATTTAAGAGTTTCGAATTTCGTTGGATCTAGCTTTAATTTTAAGAAAAAATAAATTATGAAATTACTGCTATATAAATTTAGAAAATTGCACCTGGAATTTTGGGCAAAATTTCATTCCATTTTAATTCTGCCCGAAATTCCACCCTAATGTTCGGTGACATTTTAGCGATACTCAAATTAAAAAAAGTTTTTGTTCGTATATACTAATCCAATTCGTGATATAGTAAACAAAGTTGATGATTGGCAACGGGATCTTCCTAAATTCTGAAAGGTTTACCTAAAGTTGATAAGAATACAACATTCCTACCCGAAGGGACTAGAGTTAAAGTTATATGACTCCATATCAGTTCTCGGTAAAAAATTATACGAAAATTTCGCACAAGTGATATTAAGTGGGATCTGAAGATTCGAGTTATCAAAAAAGCTTATATTAGTCCAGATCACAAAGATGGTGTCATTATTAAAGAATTGACTAATATTTATTTTGAGAAAAAAGTTGAAGTGGTGGGAAAAGGTTGCAAATAATCTGGTTAAATTTGAATAAGTCGGATACGAGAGTTAATAAATTATTTTAAAAATTTACATAACATATATAATAATTATTAGGAAGTCATCGTTATTTTGAATTTCTTTGCTAATTTTTTATTTAAAGTATTTTATTAATAGAATAGCAAATAATACAGATCATTAATTTTTAAACTTAATAACATTTTTCTTAATTCAATTGAAATGAATACTTTATTAATTGTTCAAGTTCAGCAAATCTTAAGAGAATAACAATAAGAATAATTAAAATGATCATAAGTTATATATAAATGCATAATTTAACACATAATAAATAATAAGATAATATTTATTCAACAGAAAAAAAACTTTTTGGTTGTTTTTTTTTGTTAATACATTCGTCGAACGGAATTCATGATATTGTGTAGATTTTGATATCAAGAATTGATAAAATTTGATTATAATCATTTATGAACTTCTTCAGACCATTCCACAGATTACTCCGGTTAATAACTCCTGCGCATTCATTCTATTGAGGAGGGTAAATAACAAAATTATTAGATGATATTATTAATATTACTTGCTACTGTACATCTTTATTCTTTACGTTCTTACAATTGATATTTTGAGTAAACAATAGGTATATTATGCAAAAATAAATATGAAAAGGAGATTTCAACTACTCTTATTTCTAATTTGAAACTGGCAATATGTACAGCAAAGTATTACATATTTTTTAAACCTTTTAAAAGTATAATAAATATATGTACAAAATTTAAGAATATAAATAATTCATTGTCGAATGATTTAAATCTAATCCAATAAATATTAATATTCAAATTCATTATATATTACTTAATCCACTTTTCCAAATAATTCTCCCTGAGAAATGACATCCAAGTCGCTAATTCCTACTCTAGCATGGTATCTAGTTAATTCATCTTTGTCTATTTCCTCAATATATTGTAAAGTATGATAAGTTCTTTGTAGTAAATCTGATGGAATTAAATATATACTTTGCGAATGTGAAGCTAAACCACGAAATAAAGATATTAGTAGTACAATAGATGCTGTAATAAATATAAAATAAAATATGCAAAATAATCCATGAAAATATTGGTTTAGTATCATAAAAAGAAATTTGAGATTAAAGCTGTTTGATATCATAAACCTAATAAAACAACTTAAGATATATCTAAAACGTACCTCTTCTAACTTCAACTTCTTTTTGAATATCTAAAATATTTAAAATCCAATCAACAATATCTCTAAACGATGTTGTTAGAGCTAACGGAGATGTTTCACAAGCACATCCAATTATACTCAAAGCAGATACACGTAAATCTACATTTTGATCTCTGTTCAGAACATGTAAAAGCGGCGGAAGAATAGTGGTAACTATAATACATAAATAATATTTATTTATTTACTTTTTTTTTAAAAAAAATATATATATATATAATTCTATAACTCACTATATTTTCCGAGCGCTTCTCCACATCTTTGAATAGTTTGCAATATTGCTTCCCCAATACGTAGTCGATTATCGGTCTTTTGACTACTATTTGAGTAAATTGTCATCAGTTTTCGCATGATTTTTTCTCCATAAACATCAGTTAATGAAGATAATCCTTTGACAGCATTCAAATATATAAAACTATTTAAATATAATAAGAAATATAAGAAATATATGTTAATAAAAATAAAAACAACTGATTAATAAGTTTTCTTTGGAATAAAATACCTTTCTTCATCTTGAATCATTTGTATGAAGATATCCAATACCTTATTTAGATTCACATCGTCATTCATTAATGGATCTTTTTCTAGCACCATTTCTTTAAGCATTACAATCCCACGAGCTTTTATAGGTAAAATCTCATCTTGTAATGCATCCATAGCTTCTTGATACTTTTTTAGTGATTCTTGTCGTTGTATAGATTCTTCCGAACTATAATTAAGTGATGATGATTTAGATGCATTACGTGCTGAAATTGTTAGGCGAAGATTACGTGCTAATAATTGGATTGAAGATGATGAATGATTTTGGAGAGGTTCCAGATTATCAAAAACAAGATTCAAAATATGCAAATCCTGAATTGAGAGATTTTTATGTTCTACCATGAAATCATTTAATTTGTGAGATTAATAAAAAAAAAAGCGATTTTAATTCCGAAGAAAATTGATTACCTTGCAACAACGATGACAAAAGCATTAATGCTAGAGATAGTAACTCCTCCTCCTCATTATTATTCTCAACAGAGACTTCATCATCACTATCCTCACCCTTTACAATGTTACCTAATTCGCCTAATATACCAGAATTTTTTGCATCATTATTTCCTTTTTCCGTGTATGCACCTTTATGGTGATAACCTTCCAATACATTATTAACAAACGCAATCATTTGTCCAGTTTTCTGAAGAATAGACGAACCAAGGCTGTCAATCATTGCTAAAATGAGATGAAGCAATGTAAAGATTCTATAATAAACATCAATATAGATAAATATTTGAATAAAATGTTAAAATAATAACAATATTATGTACAAACCTTCTTGAATTTATTTTATGTGAATAGTGCTGCTGAGCTAGGGAAGAAGTATACTCTGAGAGTAAATACATAAAAAAATCCCCAAATAATTCTTTGTTTGCGATTGCTTTCAGGAAATTAATAAAAATATCAACATCAATTGAGGTAGTCGTATCCGATAAATTTAGTGCATTCCTATAATATGAAGCAAATAAGAAATATGAGGGTTCGTTGAAAAAAAAAATAACCCAACTTTTATAATACTATAAGACTTACAGACGTAGTCTCATTACTGCTCCACCCGATGATCCAGGGGCAAAATACACCTCACCAACTTCTCCTATATCAGGAGCTTTCCACTTTTTATTCTTTCTAAATACAATTTCCTTCAATGCCTCGATACCTTCACCTATTGACACAATTCTATAATAAGATAATAAAATATCCAAAATAGTATCTTTCAAATAAGATTTTGAAGAACAAGTAAAAGCGTATAAGTGATATAAAGGGGTTATTGCATCCTCTAAAAACATTTGTATCAAATCTGGTACAGGTTCACTGCCAACAAGGATTCGATGTATTACAGTTATAGTGGATTGTAACGTTTGTTCTTCCATTATCAATGGATCAAGTTCAGATAATATGAAGGTAGAGTTTCTAATAATTTGATTTTTTTCTTCTGAAGTGATACTCCACCATTTCCATAATTGATCAAAAATTTTGGTTATTATGAACTTTTTATTTAATTCTGGGTATTTATTGGCCATTCTTACGATAGTAAAGGCAGCAACACTAGCAATTGGTGATGTTGTTGATTGAGAACTTCCTGAAAAATTTGAAACTAACTGAACTAACGAAAGTAATTGCGGACATATTACTGAAAAATATTGCTAAGAATGAAAGTAAATTACAATGTTAAATATTATACGTGAAGTTATTTGGAAAATTTTAAAAGACTTACTTCAACGGATTTTACTTGACTTGGAACGGATAATATTAACTTAGAAATTGTTTCTAATTTAGATAAGTTAACTATCAACAAAAAAAATGAAGATTTAGTAACTTTTTACAACTTTTGAGAACAAAAAGTCATTTAAAAGGATTTACATTAACCTTCGCTTTCACCTCCAATCATAAAATCCACAACATCTCTTATTCCATTTGGACGTAGTAAAATTTGTGATAAAAATCTTCCACAAATACTCTTAAACCATTTGGGAGACGGATGAAGCGGAGAGGACCCTAATAGCACAGTCAATGCTTCCAGAGATTGAAATGAATCGGCGCTAAAAATAATTTTTTATTTTAGAATAAATTTTTGTTCCATGATAAAGATATAAACTTACCTTTCAAAAACTTTGCGAAACATTCCTATACTCTCTTTATGCATTCTCTCTATTTCACTTTCATCCTGATCTCTTAAACCTCTCCCTAAATTTATAGAACTTGTAAGGGGTTGAACATTGTTGTCATTATTTTGAGAGGTCATTGGTACGATTTGCTTTGTTGGTAAAGGCCCGTAAGCTAACTGTAACAATGCCGCGTAAATATCCGTAAGATATTTTGAGAATAAAATAGATGCTACAGATGTATACATCCCTGATTTGCTTGATTTTGAAAACATAACATTTGTTAATGATTTCATAAACTTATATAATTGACTATATGATGAATACGATGGTGTTTTGTTTTTAATTTTTTCTTCTTCATTAGTAAAATCTTGCAAAAGTTCTGAAAAATGTAACAGATTAATTTTATTATAATTTGAATTAATATATACTGTATATATATTAAATATCCAAATACCATTTTGAGTATATCTCGATGTGGTCCTCCTCGAGAGTGGAATGCCGACACCTGATAATAAGCAGGGATAAACTCCCCAAGTAATAACTATCTCTAACATTGTATGAACAAGCCTTAGATCTCTAATACCTAAGAATTCAGGTTCATTTTCTAATGATTTGGTACTATCGGCCTGTCTTTGTTCTAAGAAAATAAATAAAGTAATTAATATGAAATCTATAAGAATCTAAATTAAATTATTTTATTTTCCAATACCTTTAATATCATTAATATCCATAAGAGTATATTGTAAAGATTCTAAAGTTTCCAGACATTTTGCCACAAATTTTTCTCTTACATTATCTTCGTCAAGAAAAGGAAATTTGGGTTGTATTACTAATGGATTTTTTGCTGCAATATCAGCTACAGAAGTTTCATTTTTTCGGGGTTCACATATAAAAGATTCAAATTGACTTAATCTAATATTTAGCCTTTCATGAATTGATTTATCTAAAATGAAATAATAAATATAATGAATATTAAACTTTTTTTTTGAAATTAAACTATATTATTGAATTATTGAATACCTTTATTCTCTTCCTGTGTAATTCCTACTAAAATATGAGCTCTATGTAATAAGTCAAGAAGTTTATCATCAAGAGTTTTTAAATCGGTTTTCGTTGCCATTCTTATTATTTATTAATATTAATAAAAGAAAAATCTTGAAATTAACTGATCAACGATAATTCGATTCATATATTTAAAAATAAGTCATCACGTGATCTTGAACATTATTTATTAGATCTACTGTACATGTTTACACTACTGTTTACATTTTTTTTTTGGTGAAATTCTTCGCGTCTTTTCGTGTATGTCTCTTAGCTTTCCCATTTTTGATCGTGCTAACGAATCCAATAAATATGGAAGGTAAACGAGAACTAAGACGTTCACCAAGATTTAACAGATCACCAAAACGTCGTCGGAGTTCTCTAGTACGTCATCTAATCAAATTATTCCCGTCATTAACAATGCATTATTTAAAGTTATGGAACATTCCGTTTTTATTCATTATTTTTCAAATATCTAGTTACCTCCTACTAAAAGTATTCTAAAAAAAAGTGAAGATACTACGAATTTTGATATTCTACAAGACGAAAATACAACTACTAATGTTTTAGGTTCATTATGGGAAAGTAATACTACTATGTTTACGAGGAACTTTGATGAATCAGAAATTACAGAGAAGTATGATTATCAAATTTATTAGTTTATTAATTCAATTAAATCAATTGAAACAATATTAATGTAAATAATATATTATTAGTGGTGACGGGCAAAGGCGTAGAAAGTCTTTAGGAAGAAGGGTCAGTTTTGCCTCAAAAGCTCGTGTTCGGTAATTTCGTTCAAATTATGATATATAAACTCTAGAAATTCATTTCGAATTATCGAACTTATTTCTCATTTGGATGTTGTTTTTAGTTTATTCGATAAAGATGAAGCTACAGAAAAACAAGCACCGGAACCGAAAAAATCAAATCCTTTCAATGGCAATCATGATGAAGCATCAGATTTTATGCTAACAATTTCTGCACCATCTCCCAATGATAGCATGATTGAAAATGTCGATTCGCCCTCTTCTAGGTATGTTATTCTTTTTTAGTTACTATTTTATGAAAAATATGAAAATCTTTTTCATTATTTGTTTTGTTATGTATTAGATTTCGATCAGAAAATGATGATAAAAGTAAATATGCAGAGCAACATTTATTACCTCAAATAAATTTTAATATGGTTTCAAACGATAATCAAAGCATATTACAAAATATGCCACAAGCTCAAAATTCAAACATGCAAATGATTTGTCAATATAACACGGCATTTGGATCTATGAATGACCAACAGTCATTTAAGGATCGTGATGACACGTTTGCAACTGGAGACATGTCACTTGTATCGATGATTGGCCCGGAATATCATGATGTTACATCTACATCAGTGTGTCCTCGGGACATGACATTGGTATCGATTGTTAACCAGTCTCCTCCTGATAATCGAGAAATTACACACACGTCAATGGATGTTCAAGACATGACTTTAGCATCAGTAGTTGGTCTGTCTCCATCTGAGAATTGTCATGCATCAACGGATGTTCGAGTAACATCAATGGTTAATCAGTTTCCATCTGAGAATTGCAACATTACACGTACATCAATGGGTGTTCAAGACATGACTTTAGCATCAATGGTTGGTCTGTCTCCATCCGAGAATTATACATCAATGAGTTTTAGAGACATGACTCTAGCATCAATGGTCAACCAGTCCCCTCCTAAATC
>QKYT01000186.1:75845-135450 GCA_003550305.1 Glomus cerebriforme | reverse complement strand
CCTAAATCAATTGGTGATAAAGATATGACTCTAGCATCAATGGTCAACCAGTCTCCGCCTAAATCAATTAGTGATAAAGATATGACTTCACCATCATTGATCAACCAGGCTCCATCTAGATCAAAGGATGATAAAGATATGACTCCAATATTAATGGTTAGCCGTTCTCCATCTAAACCGATAGATGTCAAAAATATGGCTCCAGAATTAATGGTTAGCCAATCTCCATCTAGTGTTAAAGATATGACTCTAGCATCAATGGTCGGCTTGTCTCCATCTGAAAATCACAATGTCATACGCACAATAATGGGTGTTAGTGATATGACAATAGCATCATCAGTAGAATCTTCAGATGATATGTCATTAGTTTATGAAGAAAACATACAACAAAATGAGAAACAAACAAACTCTCGAGGATCAATGACTAATTTGCGATCAGATGAAGGACATGAGACAACATTCATTGATGTGGCTGATGGTTCATTAATACATGAAGTGAATGTGACACTTTGTGATGAAACCGCTGCCATGATATCGGATGAAAATATCCCGAAGAACATGGACATTGTGACAAAAGAAAGCATTGGCATAGGAGATTTAAACAAAAAAGATTATCAAAAATTAGATTCTGCTGACACTGAAATGAACTTAATGAAAGCGATGATTGAGGAACAGAATCAACAGATAGAACTTTTCGAAGCAGAATTGGAGAGTATTAATAAAGAAACGCAAAGTTTGAAGGAGATGCGTGATAATTTGATAAAGGAAAAAGCGGAAATGGAACAGGTTTTAAAGTTTTTAAAATTTCATAAATTCCTTATTCTCCGGTTACGTTATTAAGATTTTCAATTTTATTAAGAAAATTCGTGATGCCAAACAACTTGTAGAAGTGACTCAATGTTATACTGAGGAAGACCTCAATGAGGTACAAGGTGAGCATTAATTATATAATATTTCAATTTTATCACAAATTTTATGAACTTGAAAATAAAGTAGTTCTCATCATTTAAGAAAAATATAGGAATCTCATTGCTAAATATAAATGGTTCCCTAAAAATTTGTCTGAAGAATTTGTGCACTTGGTATACGATGAAACTGTGCAAGTTAAAATTGATATAGGTGGTTTGCATAAGCGTGATGATACAATCATTGAAGTATCACTTGATTTAAGTGGCAATATGAAACCCGATGAAAAACTATATGTAAGAATTTTGAAAATCCTTTTTTTTTTTTTATGCATTCTTTTGAATCTTAACATTACATTGATTTATTAGTATCAAGCTATCTTTGGTGGAATCCAAAAATTTGCTTTGGATTATAAGGGACCAGTAGAAATCGCAACAGTAAGTAAATCGAAACAGTATTTAATTAATTGTTAAATTATTAATAAGCTCTCATAATTTTTATAGTGCTCCGGAATCATAAAACCAATAGCCGCTTATTGGGAAAATTCAAAACAACTTTATAGGGATTATCGTGTTCTAAGATTTAAATTGCCTACAGAAATTATTAATAGTCAAATCATCAATAATAATGAAAAGTCAATAATAATGAGATTTAGGGTAAAGTTTTTTAATTATAAAGCAAAAACAAATTTTTATATAAAATTCCTTTTTCGATGGGAAGACGTTATTAGTTATCCGAATATTTCAAATCTTTTATGGGAAATCGAAATTATTTATGGTAAAGTAAAGTAAGTAAACACTTTAAGATAATATATATTTTTTTGAATGAGATATATTAATTATGATTTATTTTATTTAGTGAACCATTTATAAAAGAAACACTTAACAAACATCTTTCAAGTAACGTCCTCGGATGTATTAGAGATGCTTGTGTTGTTATACAAAAAAATGGATTCGTTTTTTGACCAATTTTTTCTTATAATTAATTCTCTTTGTTTACTCATTATTTATCAGAAATAAAATTAAAGACTATTCTATTAGTATAAAATTCAGAGTTGAAACGAAAAAGTACGGAAAGAAATAAACTTTCTAAATTTTTATCACCCACATCTCAAATAGTTGAGGAATTTGATGGGAAGTTTCCAAGAATTATTGGGAAGTACGATCGAATGAAATCTAAAAATTCTCAGGTCCAAATGTTTTCAAGCGATAGTTGAACAAGTAGCTATAAGATACAAATTACGGTCGTTGGGTAAAAGGTTCGGGAATAACATATCATAAATTGACTCAGAGAAAATGTATTTGACCGATAAGGATGAAAAAAAATTCTTGAGAATTGGATTAGAAACTATTAATGGATAAAATGGCAAATAATATTTATAGTTTAGAAAATTTCTTCATAAACAATGAAAATAAAGACTATATAGGATCGCGATATAGATATTAAATTGTTCCCAGATAGGAAAATAATCAATGTTTCGTATTATTATTATTATCAACATTAATAAAATACATATCTACTCGACAAATTTGTATAATCATTTTTTTTTTTTTGCTACGCGAATACGCGTTCATATATACCGAATATATTATACAATTACTCGTTGTGTAATTAGTTATTGAAGGAATTTGAATAAATTATAAACACCACTAATGTTCCTGTTTTATTTTTATTTTTAAAATATCTAAAAAATACTTATTTTTGTGTCAATTACGGTTTTTATTTACAATGATACAAATACTGATACAATACATATATAATCGAATTAATAATTCATTGCAGATTTATTTCCTGATTGGTAATCAAAGAATTGAAATGAAAAAAATTTAGATATTAAATATAAAAAATATTTACCTAGAAAAAGAAAATGCTGACTCCTAATATTGATGAAACAAGTACTATTAAATAGTTGGTTAGAACAATCAACAGAAAATGGTAATAAAAATGTAATGGGTAATGAGTAGTTTAACTAATTGCTGTTACTTCAGAAAAAACCTTTTATTGGTATCAAAAAGTAGCAGAAAATGTTGATAAGGAAGCAATGAATAATTTAGCCATATGTTATTATGATGGTGAAAGGACAGAAAATAATTTAGAAAAAGCCTTTTATTTGCATCAAAAAGCAACAGAAGATAGGTTAACTTCTAAAAATTCTAATAATAGTGAATTATGTAAAGGATGTAAACAACAATATATTGGTGTCAACAAACTAATTCTAAACAATTTGTACTACATTTTTCAAAATGGACTAGTGATATTAATGAATTTATTGATAAATTTATCCAAGCAGCACAACTAAATGCTAAAAATAGTTAAGTTTTAGAATAGATACCTTACAATAGATTAAAAGATAGTTGAAACTTTGATAAACAACAACGGAATAGATGGAATTTCCAGTTAGGTTATGAGATTATTCTTAAAATCTTAATAATTCATCATGATGATAACATTTTGATATCAGATAATTATGAAACATATATAATTGATTTAGGATTATGTAAACCTATAAATGAATTACAAGATTCTATTGATAGAAATTATGGAGTTTTGCCATATATGGCACCTGAAATATTAAGAAATCAACATTATACTTCATCAAGTGATATCTATAGTTTTTCAATGATGTAGGAATTTACATCAGGTATCCCTCCATTTAATAATAAAGTACGTGATTATGAACTTGTTTTAAGTATTTGTAAAGGAGAACGTCCTAATTGAAAATACTCCAAAATGTTATATAGATTTGATGGAAAAATGTTGGAATTCAGATCTTGAAAATATTATATCTCAATGGCTTGGATATATTATGAATTAAATTATGAAGAAAATGAGCTGTTTCTAGAAGATACTAGATATATGAATAATCAACAAATCAAAAATAATATGTATGAATTTGTTAGTGCAAGAACAGGCTAATACTTCAATTCATCCTCAAGCATGTTATACAAGTCGTCTACTTACTGAAATTTTAGATCAAAATCATTCTGAGTGTTTTGATTGTATAATTGAAAACTAATATTGTTAATTTTATTGCTATTATAAGTTGACACCAGAATAGTTTGTTTAACATAATTTTCAAATTTGTTAAGTTTTCAAAGATAAATAAATTGTGAAAACTAATAATTTAAATTTGTATAAATTCTTTCTGTTTAAAAATAGTAATAGTATGGAATTATATGGTGTAGCTATTCTGGACCGGAATCTGATAAAATTTCAAGCGAAATATATAATAACATAATTAATATCAATAAAAATATAATAATATAAACTATATCTTCTCTTCCATTTTCTTCTTTCGGATATATAATCCTCTCTATTGTATACTTTTTAAAATTGCTCATCGATTATCCGTGAAGCTACATAGTAATTATTCGCTCCGCGTTCACTTTAAATTAACTTCATTACTGTATATTGCATAATTACTATTATCATTTATCTTTCATTATTATGCTTAACAATAAAACATTATTTTGTTATTTTGAGAAATATATACATATAACTATATTAAATATTAAAGAGTTTTTAAACAATATAAAAATTATTTAAGAGAAAAATAGGCATAGTAAACAAAATTGATTGTTTTGTTTTACTATTGATGGATAGAGACTACACTATAAGTAGGTATCATTTTAGTTAGCAACTCTCTTTAGGTGATAATAATGGAAATAATAATTAAAAAGTTTCCTATTATTGACTTATTTACGAGAGAAGCTGTGTAAATCTATGTTTGATAATCTTGGTAATTTATCTATTATTTAAATAAAAATTAAAAGTTAAAATTTAGTTAATTCCAATAATTAAAAAATATTTAAAAATAATTACCTTGAGAATTTATAACAAGTTTAGTAAAATCAATTTTTATAGAATCTACAGTATAAAATAAAAGATTAACAAACATAATAAATCATATATTCGAAAAAAAGGGTAACTTTTATTTGTACAGACTTCCATGTTTAATGTGTATGTAGTATGAAATTAAAAAGGATAACTTGTTTACACAAGCGTTGATGACATCCAGAAATAATAAGAGTACATTATTAACATTGCTTGACGCCTCTTATACTATTAGGAATTAAAAAAGATAATTATTTAATTTGTAAGTACGAAAAATTCTATTAATAAAATCAAATTTAGTTATACGCATGCTATAAGTGTTCCCAATATCAAGAATGAGGTGCAAAATTTTCGTTGGGAGAATGTGGTACTATAACTACTATATGTTTGCGAATCGTTAAATAAATTTGAATTCTCAAAACACATGAAATTGTGTGAAAGCCAACTACAAATACCCGATAACTATTTTTAGTAAATTTAATGACTTTCTGGCTCAATTTTTTATCACAATAATCACAATCACATAAACTTTGAAAAAAAATTGAAAATACAAAGTTCTCGCACAAAAATATTTATCGAACATTTTTGAAAATTTGGTTTTTATTGATTTTTTTTTAAATTTAGGATTAGATAATTTGACGAAGTCGGCAGGATTTCTAACATATCGGTGATGATAATTATCATTATCATGTTGGTAATGAAAAAATATTATGAGCCAATCCTCTTCGCTGTATTTGTTTTTAAATTAGCAATTATTTGAATATGGTATGTCTACACAGCTTAGTGATGTAGAATTTCTGCGCACATAACTTAATCCGTAGGGACGAGCTATTTAACCAGTCTTTTATAAAGTGAATTAGAATTGGAGAAAATATTTCCTTTAGAATATGGTTCTGAATTTATTTTTACAGGCGTTACGATTTTTTTTACGTAGTTTATTTTTTTTTTATTAATAAAATTATATTCTTATGTTAGTTTCTTTAGTTTTTCGTATATGGTAATTCGGGATGATCGGGAAGTCAAACTAACGAATCGTCCGATTGAACAAATCGTCATTTGGACACATGTGGCTGAAACGTCAGAAGAAATTCGATAATTCTTAAATAATCGTAGAGAGAGCAAATATTATAGAGGCAGTAATATTGTGTTGTAATTTCTGATAATTTTAATGAAATCGTTGATCCTCTACCCTTTAATTATTATTGTTCGATTTATTTTAAACTGTTCTATATTTCGTTATATTCTTTTTCGATTACATAATAGACCGGTTCTATTCTATCATTTACCGTTATAAACTTTATTTATTTTTCTAGTTGGTTATAGATTATATACTTTTATTTCTGTTATCACCCGCAGTAGCACGAAACAGCGTAAAGCCGGTATTAAATGTCCTGACCGGCATTAAATGTGGCGCTCATGTGACAGATAGTGTGTGACGAATAGACTTTTCACTAATGAAGAGGGATGTGTCACCGGTGATGAAATTTTCACGTGATTTTTCGTGACATTTTTTTCAGGTTACGCTGGGTAACTCCGGTGGCAGGCACTGAGATCAACATTCCTATCACCGAAACAATCATCAATGCCATCTCCTTCACAAAGATGTTTGCCCCCACCAACTATATTACCAATCTACATTCCTGAATCACTTTTCTAACCTAGCATGTTTCAAAATCCTCTACATTCAAAATAAATACGGAAACTCGTTGTCATATAATAATGTTTCAAAAATCCTGTTTTCATGCATAATACTGTATGTAAATCTTTCTGAAATTTGATTTTACATTCAAAATAAATAAGGAAACTCGTTGTCATATAATAATGTTTCAAAATCCTCTGAGACATTTATAGTAATAAAAATTATATTATTGTCTCCTAGATATTGTTGGTTTTGCATATTATTTGTTCCCATATATGGTAAATCTTTCTAATTTTAAGGTTACATTAATAAATGCTGTACAAAGTACAATACACAAAATTTTATAAAACGAAATTATTTTTTGTCAGCTCACATTTAAAATTTTGACACTTTAAATTTTTTTTTTTTAACATTAAAAAAATTTTAGAATCATTCATTATATTACCTGGTCCCTTACCAAATATCCTAACTTTGTAACGTTATGGAGCAAAAATATCTTAGTGACGAGGTATATGAACAAATAAAAGATTTTAACCTTTATCGTTTTTTAAATGAAGAACAAAAAATGTTATTTAATAAACTAATAATAAATGAAGAATTAAAAGAACGTTGTAAAAGGCATGGTTTATGTAAAGAATGCAAACAGCCTAATAGTGGTCATCATTGGTGTCAATCATGTAGCTCTAAACGTTTTCAAAAAAATTTCAAAAATTGGACAAGCGGAAATCCTAATGTCGATAAATTAATCCAAGAATCACAGTTTAACGCAAAAAATGCAGATGAAAAAATAGAATGGATTGAATATGATAAATTTGAAAAGATTAATTATATTATGAAAGGAGGTTTTGGAACAATATATAAAGCAGTTTGGACTGAAGGATCTATAGTTGATTGGAATTATGAATCTAATCAATGGGAAAGATTTCATAATAGAAATGTTGCTTTAAAAAGTTTAAATGATTCCAAAGATATAACATTGGAATTTTTAAATGAGGTAATATTTTAATGCATAATTTTAACCATTATTTAAAATGGAAACTAATTTTTATTTTATTATTAGATTAAATCAAACTTGAAAGTGAATAATTCAAGTCAGGTTACTAAAATTCTTGGTATTACTAAAGATCCTGAAACATGTAATTTTATGATGGTAATGGAATTTGCAGAACTTGGTAATTTAAGACGAAAAATAAATATTGATTTTAATTCATGGGACTGGTTTAAGAAGATTGATATTATAAGCGATATTGCACATGGTCTTAGTGATATTCATAAAGAGGGATTAACTCATCAGGATTTTCATAGTGGTAATATATTATGCAATTGCAATTTTGAAATTAGTGATTTAGGATTATGTAAACCAGCAAATGAAGAATCCGAAAAAAACAACAAAAATGTATATGGAGTATTGCCATATGTAGCTCCTGAAGTCTTAAGAGGAAAAAAATATACACAAGAAAGCGATGTTTATAGCTTTGGAATTATTATATATGAAGTATGTAACGGATTACCTCCTTACCATGATATAGCTCATGATGAGTTTTTAGCAATAAAAATCTGTCAAGGAGGACTTAGACCAAGTTTTATTAATAAAGTCCCTAAATTAATAGAAGATTTAGTTAAACAATGTGTAGATGCAGATCCATCAAAAAGACCAACTGCCGAATTTTTATATAGAGCTTTTTATCAATTGTACTGGGATGCATTTGATAGTAAAAATAATAAAAAGGATACTGAAATTAATAAACAAATTAAAGAAGCAGATGAATTTAATAAAAAGCAATCATCTTTTACAATATCATCAGATAATGCTGAACTTACATATACTACACATCCTCAAGCTATTTATACAAGTAGACTATTGAATTTTAATAATTTACCCGAACAAGATAATGAATATTCAGGTAATTAAAATTATTTAACATAAATTTATTTAAATAATGTTATATACACTAATGTATTCTATTTTTTATATTTATAGAATCTATTGAAGCTATTGATTTTGGTAACTTTCATATTAATTCTCAAAGTGAATCTTAAATGATTTTAAAACAGCAGATGAATTTATAATTATACTGTTTCGGATTCATAGTTTTTTTAGCAAATAAATCATAAATATTAGGAAGCAACATTATTTTCATTATAGTAAAACAAAATAATTAATTCTGTTCGCTATGCCTATAATATTTTTCATCGTTTAATAGTTCTTTTATTTTGTTATTTTGATAAATGTATAACTAATATGTTTATTATTCAAACAATTGAAGATAATAGTAATTACATCATTATACCATATCTGATATACCATTAAATAAAACCATACATAGCTTCCTGGATAATCACGGATAACCCATAAAGTATTGAAGTTATTTGTGATTAGAACATGATTTAATTGGGCTAGTAATTAAGTCTATACATTTACACTTATTTCCTATTTTTATTTTATTTTAAATGCTAACGTACACAATTACAAAAAAGGTAAACTATGTTAGACTATAATACTGACTATACCTAGGAACACCCTGGTCGCTGTCTCATTTTTTCGGATAAGCTCTACTGTACTAATTTAAAAGTAAAGTAAAGAAAAATCTGTATAGTTTAAATGGAAATGAGAAGAAAAAAGATAAAATTGATCTAAATGTTCTATTGTAATATTATTAAAAAAATCATAAAAGGATCGATGGCGTGACCAACTTCCGGAATGGAGGAAATTACTTGACACCATGAATTAGGGTTTAGCAGATTTCCTATTTTTAAACGATTATATATGTAATTCTGGCCGGAATTATGCTTATTGACTTAAATTCTTAACTCGAGTACTTTTCGTCCAAAGTACGTCAAATTTTTTAAAAAAAATTCCTAAAACTTTAACAAAGAAATTAACAGCTCTATGATTTTGGCCGATGTGAACTGAACTACTGTATATTTTGCATATTTATTAATAATATATTATGTTAACACTTATTAAATTGCAGTTATATTTGGAAAGATAACAAAAAAAAACAGTTCTAAAATTTAAAGGCATATAAAACTCAATTAGCTAAAAAATTTTAAAATTATATACCAATCAACTAGTACTTTGAAGTAATTTTTTATAATATTATTCGATAATTTCCAGCAGCAACCCTATCAACAGAAACAGCAACAGCAACAGCAACAACGACCTCCACCACCCCAGCAGCAATCTTATCAACAGCAACAGCAACAATAATGACTTCCACCTCTACATACATATATTAAAATCTATATTAAAATCTAAAGGTAAGACAGAAAGTTGTAGGGTAGGATTGCCTAATTGGATATACTGTATTATTAGTGTTAAAATCGATGTTGAGTATAGTGTATAGAAGTTCAAGTTACCTTTGTGTTAAGATTCTCTTCATAAATAATACCTTTTTCATTAACAAATTAATATCCAATATTACTTGCACGCATCTCATCTTTTCACTCATCTGATGTAGAATATTTTTGTATTTTAAAAACAGTAAAAGGATAATGCATTGATAAAGTGGCAATTAATTATGAAATTTTTTAAAAATCATTTTTTTATTGTTAAAAAAATCTAATTAATTTTACTTACTCATAATAATAATAATAATAATAAATTTTCGTTATAAATATATAACAAAAATTCTGATTATTTTTATTTTTATTATATTTTTAAAAAAAATGTATTACACTTTTTTTTTCTATAAAGAAATAATGAGTACTTATAAACATATTTTTTAAAAACAATTTATAATTAACATTTTCCCAATTTTGCTATATCACCATTTTACCAACACTTTTCCTACCCCATCACAACAACTCATACTATTGCAGCCCATCATTATTTCCATTTTTGCCAGCATCTAGCTATAATTTTCTGTTTTGCTAATTGCGCCCTTGGCACTGTTTTCCATTTTACTAAATCAATCTGCCATCATTTCTTTTATTACCAGCGCCATTCTTACATATATACTGTATATATATATATATACATACAGTACATAATTTCTCTCACCAGTACTTGTATTACTAGAACTACCTGATCTAAGAAATGGTATCCAAAGTTTATGGAAAAGTAACAATATTTGTATTTACCAATATTATTATTATCAAAGAAACTTGCTCTTGAAGCCTATATTAACACTGAATGATTGTTTGCCCACATTCGCATTTCTGTAAATACTGTACATTATTTATAGAGATGTCTTTATAACTTGATATTTGTCATAATACTAATGTTTTCCTGGTTGTTAATCATGAAATAGATTTATGTTACTGGTCATTTAACAAATACTATTTTATCCCATGTAGCATCAACATTTCCTATTTTGTTGTCAATTCCAGCCATATCTAAATAGTTAATGGTGATTATTCACTCAACTTTTGTCTCCTTCTTTTGAAGCTTGCATTTTCCATTTGATTGTAAATATTGATATTTGAATGTAAGTCATCCACTTGATCATCGTAAATAGTCACAAATATCCATTTATTATGTGAGCACTGGACATTTTTCGCATATGTTATTCAATCACTTTCTAACAAATTTTCGTTCACTTCATATTAAACAATACATAAATTTTCGTTCACTCTTAAAATACATGATTTTTATACATTAATTATGAGGCAAGTTTTAAATTGATATTTAAGCTATAATTTTGCGAAGAAGTACCCGAAGGAAGTTTAATAACAATATTGTTATTAACAGTAGACTGATAACTTTTTATGTCTTCCATAAGAAGTCATCATTGGAGAATTAGGATGACAAGGTGAAAAGTATTATACTAAGTGAAAGTTTAATATGACCAGTGCTTATCTATTTTCGGTCATAACTGATTTAGTACTAGGTTGCTATATATATCATGTGGCCGATATATATAGCAAATCATAATTGAGTTTGCCATACATACGCAAAATACACAATTTCACATGACCATACAAACCTCTTACCTCATTTAAAAATTCCAATGATGTATCTTTTGAATTTAAACTTTTTAATGCAACACTCTTAAGATATTTACTTCTATTCCATTGATTAGTTTCATAATCCCAATATTCTATCGGTCCGTCCTTCCAAAATGCTTTATATACTTTTCCAAAACCTCCTTTCATAATATAATTAATCTTTTCAAATTTATCATATTCAATCCATTCTATTTTTTCATCTGCATTTTGTGCATTAACTGTTAAGCTGAGATTCTTGGATTAATTTATCGACATCAAAATTTCCGCTAGCGTTACATGATTGACACCAATTATCATCAGTATAAGGTTGTTTGCATTCTTTACATAAACCATACTTTTTATAACGTACTTTTAATTCTTCATTTGATCGATTAACAAATTTTGTTCTTAAGTTAGATTCCAATATGTAAAATCTTTTATTTGTTCAAATATATCGTCACTGTGATATTTTTGCTCAATTTGATGTTTATTATAACGAAAGAGGTTTTTTATGGAATCCATAACGTTATAAAGTTAGGTTATGAGCTTATTCATTTTAAAGTTTTGTGTACAGAATTTAATGTAACTTTCAAATTTTCAAATCAGAAAGATTTACACATGGGTGTAAACTGATGTATTAAATCACATGCATAAAGTACGCAAATTAAATCCATTATTTAACGCGATGTTTGTAAATTTTTCGGGTATTATATAATTTTGTTAAAAAGATATAAATTGGATTTGAACTCGTAGTGGGGATTGGAAAGATTTAACAAAGTTATTTTAAATTTTTATTCAATCTTTATTATAAAGTTATTTATAAACCATTTTAATTTTAATATAAATAATTTATTAGATTTCATAAAAAACCATCTTTATTTATGACCTTTATGGATCTGCCACCTAAATAATTATATGAATAATCCAAATTAAGATGCTGCGTATCTGAAAGGATCATACTCTTATTTATATTCTTTTTTTTGGGGGGAACAATAACTGATAAAAGAAAGGTAGCGTCATATCACCTTATTATATCATGGCCCTAAACTTTTTTTTTTTTGATGCTTCGTTGAACTTCGTCGTATCGTTTTATCGCTAATGGCTTATATATGATTCAGGAGCCTCATCCAAAATTAAGGCTCGTCTAAGGCGGAGTTCTTCTAGCACTTCGATTTCGTTTAAACGTTTAAAGTTATTGGTTGTACGTTTTCTAGTTATCTTTTAATACTGTAATTTTCACTATCAATTTCAAATGCCTAGCTGCACTTTGGATTATCGTCTCCTGAACATCACATAAAGGTGATAAGTTTTGTTCAAGTTAAAGAAAGCTATTAAGATATTCAGGTTAGTAGCTAAGGGATGCTTTGCAGCAGAATAATATTTTCAATTTTTTCTTTATAAAATAAAAAGTACTTTATAATAGGAGAAGACATTAACTATATTAATGTCTTAGATACCGTGGTAGTTGTTTATTAAAAATTATAGTCGCTTTTCTTTTTCTCTTTTTAGTATTATTAAAAGTTATAATTCAAAAAAAAAAGATAAAACTTAATTCAAATCATTTTCACGTTCTATCTCATTTTAAGTGCAACGAGAATTATTGAAGAAAATGTGGAAATTTGTTTGAGGAATAAAAAAAATAATAGAAGGTGAATCAAGTTGGAGCTTTCGAAACGTTATTTATTTGCCATAAACAAAATAAATTCAAGTTAATGGTTGAATTCAAATTTAAAACATATAATTTATCCGATTCCTTCGGATTTTCCTTCGAATGTGATAAATAGTGCGGTTGAAACCGGATTTATTATATTCGGATATAAATCCGAATCGAAGGAAATCGGATTTAAACCGAAGGTCGAATATCGGATCTAACTTCTAATTTAAATTGAATATTATATACTATATATGAAGTTGTTTAAGAGGAAATTTTCGTTACATTAAATTCTCCATAACTACATAATAAAAGATGTACATACAAATGATACAATGTATAAAGAAAAAAAAATCTGATTCAATTCAAACCATAATATATAGATTTTTTTTAAACTAATATTAAATATTAAATTTAACTGCGTAACCAATTTTCCATTTCCATTTTTTTCAGGTTCCTTATTTGCTAAGTGAATGAATGGATAAAATATAATCTTGGAAATGATCCAGCAAAGAAATATAAACAACTAGATAGGAAAAATGTGATGAATTATAGTAATAACAAAAATGACAAGATTCTTTAAATAAAATTGTTAAAAATATAATGATTAAATTAGAAACACAATTTAATTTAGCTAATTATAAAAAAAACTTTTTAAAATTCATTTTTATTTTGGATGACAAGGTATTTATTTACTTTGTTCAGATTTTATAAATCAATCTAATCTTTTTTATCATCTTTTTATATTCTTATCCATCATAAACAAATTGCTAAATATAATTTTGCATCCGAATTTTCTTTATGTATTATTCTTACAATACTATATTAATAAAGATATAAATGGTTAAAAGACAATAAAAAATGAGAAGAATTTGAAATGAAATTTGAAGTTTCAATAGTGAACTTCGAACAATCAACGGCACAAAATTATGTGGGAAGTATGCAACCGTATGCATTACAAAGGATGAAAAAGAGCATTTAAATAGCATTTAACAATGTTCTAATATTGTTCGGTATGATTCCAAACGTTCATACAATATTTGTTATTTTGCTACAAGATGTGA
Source organism: Glomus cerebriforme (assembly GCA_003550305.1). NCBI lineage: Eukaryota > Fungi > Glomeromycota > Glomeromycetes > Glomerales > Glomeraceae > Glomus > Glomus cerebriforme. The sequence goes on along the minus strand of QKYT01000186.1, from coordinate 121,427 downwards.
TAATAGAAATACAGAATTTTTGATTGTTTGATAATCGTAATGAATATGTAACATCACAATGAATGGAGTCGACTTTCCGAACGAAAAACCAAACAAGGAAAAGTTTTTTATAGGATATATCGAAATAAAGTTCGCCACAATAAAACTATTTTAAATTTAATGTGCGATTCTTTCCTTTTTTGGATTATGCCATCCCGATAGTCCCCGACACTGTTTCTTGGCCATGTAAAAATAGACAAGAAAACTTATGCCGTACAGTTAACAATAACTACACAAAAGAAAAAGAAGAATTTTCCACAAATATAAATTAAAATATTTTTTGTCAATTCACATTTTTATTTTTTAAATATTCCACCTTTAAATTTTTCTAATCAGTATATATTAAAAAACTTGAGTTAGCTCTCCTGTCCTAACTTTGTTAACGTTATGAATTTCATAAAAAACTTCTTTCGTTGTAATAAACGCAAACCTAAGCAGAAATATCTCAAGAAAAATGTATTTAAACAAATAAAAGGTTTTAATCCTCTAAATTTAACTAAAGAACAAAATTTGTTAATTGATAAACTAATATCAAATGAAGAATTAAAAGCACGTTATAAAAAGTATGGTTTATGTAAAGAATGCAAACAACCGAATACTGGAGGAAATATATATTCTAATGATTTTTGGTGTCAGTCATGTAACGCTAAACATTTTCAACAAAATTTCAAGAATTGGACGAGTGGAAATTCTGATGTTGATAAACTAATCCAAAAATCTCAGCTTAATGCAGAAAATAGATCTAAAAAATTAGAATGGATTGAATACAATCGATTTAAAAATATTGAATATATTACAAAGGGAGGTTTTGGAACAATATATAAAGCAATTTTGAAGGAAGGAATAATTGATTATTGGGATTATATAACTAATCAATGGCATAGAAAGAGTGATATGACTGTTGCATTAAAAAGTTTAAATAATTCAAAAGACATAACATTAGAATTTTTAAACGAGGTAATATTTTAATGCATAATTTTAATCAATTATCTTAAATGAAAACTAATTTTTATTACTATTATTAGATTAATTTACACTTGAAAATGAATAATTCATTTAACATTATTCAATTTTATGGTATTACTAAAGATCCTAAAACAAATGATTTTATGATGGTAATGAAATATGCAGAAAATGGTAATTTAAGACAAACATTAAATAAAGATTTTAATACAATGAGATGGAAGGAGAAACTTGATATTATAAGTGATATTGCAGAGGGTCTTAGTGATATTCATAAAGAGGGATTAACTCATCGGGATTTTCATAGTGGTAATATATTAAATACTTTTCATACCGGTAAGACTAATTATAATATTACTGATTTAGGATTATGTAAACCAGCAAATGAAAAACATGATAAGAAGGTATATGGAGTATTGCCATATGTAGCTCCTGAAGTTTTAAGAGGAAAAAAATATACACAAGAAAGTGATGTTTATAGTTTGGGAATTATTATATATGAAGTATTTAATGGATTACCTCCTTATTATGATATGTCTCATGATGAATTTTTAGCAATAAAAATCTGTCAAGGATTTAGACCAAGTTTTAATACTAAAGTCCCTCAGTTAATAGAAGATTTAGCTAAACAATGCGTAGATGCAGATCCATTAAAAAGACCAACTGCAAAATATTTATGTGAAACATTCTATCAATGGTATAAAAAAATATCACAAAATAAAAAGGATAGTGAAATTAATAAACAAATTGAAGCAGCAGATGAATTTAATAAAAAGCAATCATCTTTTACAATATCATCAGATAATGCTGAACTTACATATACTACACATTCTCAAGCTATTTATACAAGTAGATTATTGAATTTTAATAATTTACCCCAACCAAAAAATGCAGAATATTCAGATAATTAAATTATTTATTATCCATTATGTTTTAATATGATTTAATATTTTTAATCTTTATTTATAGATTTTTCGATAATTGATTTTACTGAACTTTAATATTAATCCTCAAGGTTAACTTTAATCTTTACTTAAATAAAATATGCAATTGAATAATAAATTAATAGTAGGAAAATAATTTTTAATATTTTGGATATGGCTGCATGTTTTTGTACGTGATTTATAAAAAAAAAATGAATAGAATCTTGCGAATTCGTTTTCTTATTTTAGATGAATTCAGTGTAACTTTATTAGAGTTTATAAATTTTAAATAATATAAATAGCTAGACATCCAATAGATTATAAAATCGGATCATTTGCTAAAAAAGTATAAATTGCACCTTTCTTTGCAAAATATTTAAGGTCATACGAGTTTAAATTCATTAACAATGGAAGACTTTTGTCTTTCTAATTCCTTCGAATTAATTTTCATTGTAATCATATAGTAATTTTTAAAGCCACCCATTGCTTTTAAATATGTTTAACGTTAAATTCAGATTTCCCGCCCTCTTTCTTCTGATGAGACAAAAAAGATTTCTTCAGCAAAGAAAATTAGTAACTACTCCTCTTCTTCTTCAAGAAAAGAAAAAGCAAAATAATTCTAACATTGAAAAAAAAACCGAAAATAAAGGAGCGACATTTCAAAAAGGAAAAAAAAGAATTTACTATAAATTTCTTTGTAAATGCGGAATAGGATTTAATTCTTTTCTGGAATTCTTAATCCATATAAACTTCTCACACAAAATTGAAAACATAAATTTTATCGAAATCTTAGCGGCAAAAAGAAATAGAAGTAAACGGGACATTAAATTTTACTGGCACTTGTCTTGCCAGTGCGGGCATAAATTTTCTTCTTCATTATGTAGTGCTGATTTAAAAGTAAACAGCGACCAAATAGAAATAGTAAAAAAATATCGCCATCTCTGTTTAAAATGTAATGAGATTGCTAAATTTGATCAGGAAGAATTATTAGATGATTTTCTAAAAGAAAGAGTTATGCAAGGATTAATTTATAGTTTTTATAAAGAAAAGTTTGCTCAATTTAAGAGAGAGTCACATACTGAAAAAATGTTAGAGGGTCATAAACGTGAACTCTGCGAAAAATGTCAATCACTTGGTAGATATTGTGGTGAAGAATTAATTTATCAAGAACAAATTAATCAAATCCATCATTCAAAATCATAGGAGTAATTCTCCTTGATTATTCCAAAGTTTTCTTAACCTTTTTTCTTTATTAATATTCGTTCTCCGATAATATGCTATGGATCTCTCTACTACCTCCACCATCAAGTTTTTTTTTTAATTTTGCTACAACGCCATTTTTTATTTCTTTATTATAGGCTAAACTTGGAAAACAGGAATTTTATTTCAAAAGAACAACTATGGACGGATGATACTTTGCTTTCAAAATTTATTCAACTTTCCAAAATCAAACTTTACCTAAATGTAAATGAACATTTAAAGATGGTATTATGGATCAGATAGTGGAAATTACAAAATTGATTTTACTCAAATCTATTAGACAAAGAATTAAAAAAAAAATGCATTCCTAATTCGTCAATATGATATGCATTTATTTTATTAATTCAAGAAATAATCATTTAGTTTATTTCTAATTTCATCCAAAGACAATACTTGATAATTTAAATAATTTAAATAACAGATCATAATGATCAAATAGCTAATAAAATTTTATTTTTAAACACGAGATCAAATTATTTGTTTAAAGTGGTAATACAATAACTGATAAGGGTTAGACTGGGTTAGTTAGATTTACAGTAATAAAATCTTTCACTGGTTAAAATTTTTAAAATCATATTTTTTTAATATTAAAATTTAAATGACTAGCGAAGAATCTTCAAGTACTATAAGTCCATTTGACTTATTACCGGACGAAATTTGGTTAAAAATATTTGCGGAATTATCAGTAGCAACTATTTGTCTTTGTCGAGTGGTAAATTTAACATCAATTTTTTTTTCTCGCGATCACTTTATATAATAATTATATCATTTTTTTTCGTATAGGTATCTAAAAAATGGTATAATTTATCACTAGACGAAACATTATGGCAATGTTATAGTTCACGATTATTTGAACCTGGTCCTTTGCCACCAAGAACTAGTTCAACATTAAATAGTTGGGAAAAGTTTTACAGACTTCAAGTGAATTGGCAAAAAGGAACCGCAACAAATGTAATCAGTTTTAAAGCTCATGATACTAAAGTTATAGCACTAAAATTGAGAGGAAATATTTTAGTTACAGGATCAAATGACAATTCTCTTGGAGTATGGAATATTAAAACTGGTCAACTTGAAAAAACAATTGACGTTGGAGCTGATATTATTTGTGTTGATTTTATCATACATAAGGATGTGATTGCTTGTGGATCTTATTATGGGTATGGTATAATTTTCAAGTTGTTAAAAGAATGATTTTATTTATTTATTTTTTTTTTTTTAAAAAAAAATAATAAAAGCTAACTATCATTAACTTTATGATGATGGAATAAAGTGACTTCGGATGTGAATTGTTTTCTTTATCGACGGGAGAGACTCTTGGAAGATTTACAGAAGATCAGTGGATAGGAACTCAATGTATGGATATGAATGATGAATATATTATATTAGGAACTTTTAAAGGAATAATACATGTACTATTATGGGAGGATGGTAGAAAGGTAGCATTATTTCATGTTCATACAAATAGGGTGAGCTTTATGTTTATTGATTTTTTTTTTTTATTATTATTACAATATTTTTCTTTATTATTAAAAAAAATATATATTTGCGAAACAGGTTGCAGGTGTTCGCCTACTTGGTGGAAATACTGCTATGTCTGTTTCATCAAATGGAGCTATTGATATATTTAATATTACAACAAATGAATTACTTCATCAATATATTCTATCAAGAACATCTATCAATATATGTGCGTTTGATAATAATGTGGACGGACGTGACATTTTATGTATTGCACCATCCGGAGCGATGTCTCATATAAGATGGGAAGATTTGCCTCCTTCTTCTTTCAGTAAAGGGGAAGGAGAAGATGAGAAGATAAGAAAAATTTATTCAAGAGATCCAATAATGATTTATCAAAATAATAACGTACCAGATAGAGTATTTTGTGCAGGAATAGACTCAAAATATAATCACGGTGTGATTGGATCACTAGTATCGTTTCCACCACAAGGTCATTTATTAATTTATCCAAAAGTTAATGCAGAAAATGTAATTATAGGAAATGGAATTCATGAATTTAATAAGATAAAAATGTCTGATACTGCTGTATTTAATATATTAGATATTGATGATGAAAGAGTTGTTGCTGGTTGTACACGAGGTTGGATTTATTGTTTTGAATTTACCGTTGATCAAGAAAAACAAGAGAAAAGTGAAAAGGAGGAAATTGAACAAGTCCAAAATGGAAGCAACTCCAAGTTAATTCAGAAATATATGTCCCCGTCAGACAATGTACTCGTAAATAATACTTGGCCAAATGAGAACGAAGAAGTTATTAACGAAAAAAATTTGATTAAAGATTTGTGTAGTAACAATTGTAGCTTTAAATTTAATTCTGATCAAGAAGAGGAGGGGGAAAAGAAGAAAATTGAACAAGTTCAGAATGAGAACGAAGAAGTTACCAATGAAGAAAGGTTGATTAATGATTTGTATAGTAATAAAATATTTTAATTATATAAGAATTTGAGATACTGTAGATATTTAAATTTATATACAACTCCATTCAATTATAATATTTTACATGCAATTTTATTCCTTTTTTCTTGATATTTTATGTGTTTAGTTAATAAACTGTATAAATTATATAATAGTATTATATATATATTTAAAAATTCTATTGAACCAGTTTTTTTTGCATTTTATTGAAACAAATACAATGTTTGAAGATTTACATTCTATCAACGAAAATAAAAGAAAAGAAATACATTTGAGACGTAATAATACAACTGTGATTAATTATACAACTTGAAGAGGATCACTCTTCAAGTAAGAAAAAAAAAATTATTCTTCTTTCCAACTTCACATATATATATAAAAAAACTAGTATACGAAAGAAAAATTATTCAAAATATATAAAGGAAAAAAGTCCATATTAAGAAAAAAAAAAAAAGAAAATTAAAAACTTATTTTAGTAAGTAAATTAACGTCTGGCATCATAAAGAGCGATAGGAGGTATCGCAATTAAAATACCAACAGTTATTATAGCAGCTAAAGTATTCCACATCATAAAAGTCAAAGCACGTTTTCTATGTTGATATAAAATTGAACGTTCTTTGATTTTATGGAATCGAAATAATTTGTGCTCGCTAAGTTAAAATAAAAAAAAGGAATACATTAAAAAAGGAATTTAACAAAAATTGCACCAACCAGAATAACTTAATTTATTACGTACCTTACACCGAATAAGATCAGTGGAGGGAGGAAACGAGTAGCAGCAGTTTGTAGTAAGATCCAACCTAACCATATAGGAAGAAACCCCCAAAGTCTTAATAATCTATTTTCATATCCCATAAAAATGTAATATAATTCTAAAGCGAGACCAAATGTTAAAGCTAATATTCCCAAAGGTAAAGCAATTATGGCATGTATATGAGTTAAATTCATATCAATAGCGGATTGAATGAATTTTGGAAAATATATTACATTCATAATATGATAAACATAAGATTTTGCTGATGAAAATACTACAGGATTAAACCTTCCTTGACGTTCAATTAAATCCTGCATTGTTATACGATTTTCCTCCGGTAATATATTCATATGACCATACTTTTTGTAAATGTTCAGAGAAGATTTTGCTAAATCTTCTTCGTTAACTCTTTTTACAATTTCAGGTTGTTTATAATCCAATGATACACGATCTTCTGAACTCACTGTAATTTCATAATTATTTTTACCATTACCACCATCATCATAAAATGCTCCTGCAAATCTATTTGAAGAAGAAAAATGATGATTATTTTTAACTACAGGATTTTTTGAATCTATTGTTGAGGGTGCAACCGAAGGTGTGACTGTACCTTCAGTACTTGAATTACTATCGTTATAATCATGAGAAGGTCCCCAATTAACAACTTCTTCCTCATAGTCTCCTTCATCCTCATCATCTCCTTCAACTCCTGTATCACCACCTTCGTTATCTTTTCCTCTTCTACTGGTAGCACTTTCACTTTGTCTTCTCTCTCTTGCCTTTTTTATATAATTCTGATATTCACGCCATGATTCAAAAAGATTTTCGTGAGTAACAACATCTAACCAAAAATTTAGATTTTCTTCTCCATGCCATACATGTCTCAGATAAGCATAAAAATTATACTGCGATAATGGTGAACCCGATTTATTCATTAATACTTTATCTAATGAAGGAAAAAGTGATCCATCAGACATTATTACATTATCAGACATAAAACTTGACGTTTTATGATGAAAATCTTTTTCCTCTGCTCCCGTTCCTGTTCCATTAAGTTTTTCTTCGGTATACTCTTCTAATATTATTTCTTTTGATGATCTTTGTAAACGTGAAAACTGATCTTTATGCTGTTGTGATGATGATGTAGGTGAAAATTCCTGAAAAGTATTATTACGATGCTTTTGGTTATTTCCCGCACCAAAAGCTAGTTTTGGTACTGGTAAGGAAGCATTCGATGAGTGTTTTGATAATAAAAATGCTTCATTTTTATCATATCCTTCCATACTATTATATATTATTATTAATTATATTATTAATTAGATTTTTTTTTGGCTAGCAAAAAAAGAGTGGAAAAGTTATGTACACAGTACTTTTTCGTTATTAAATTATCGTTAATTTGATTATACTTTTTTTTTTAAAAAACAAAAGTGCCAACATATAGTCAGTCGTTAAAAAAAAAAAGAAAAGAAAAATAATTTTGTTTTATTATTAAAAAGACAATATTAAAACCATATATATATGCGATATTAATGTTATATAACTAATGAATATTTCTTTTCGGATAACAAAAGCGAAACAAAAAAATTAGTTGAAAGAAAAAGTTCCAAAAAAACAAAATATTTTTTATATTGTCAGTGTTGTGTAATTGGCATAATTAATAAGGAACCAAAGACATCTAATTTAACACTGATTTGTACAACAAACTAAAATTTAATTGTTGAACATCTCTAAAAAAAAAAATAAAATAAAATAAAAAATAAATAAATAAATCTACCGGATTTAGACTTGAAATTTTTTGATACTATGATGATGAATTTCGCCACGCGCGATACGTTCTAACTTAAGGTAACATATATACCTAATTTATTGTAAGAAAATAGTAAGAAAATTAAGTAAATCTTTAACATTTAAGAATAGTGTCAAAAGTTGAGATTGTGTAACAACATGGTATCAATTGGTAGAGTACCAATAAACTTTTTAGAGAACAGAACCTGTAACCGTTTTTTTTTTGGAAATAAATACGTAATTATTTTTGATCAGGAAAAAAAATCAAACTGGACATTAAAAAAAAAATCTGAAAAAAGAATTTTCTTTGTTCTTTTTTAATCTGAGATTATGGACAAAAATTTTTGTAAATATTTGAAATTTGACCATTGATGTATGAAATAAATTGGATTAACAACAAAAAAGATAGCATGTACCAAATATTTTGTGTGCTTTTGCCGATCTAATAAAAAAAAAATGCTGGATATTTATCTCGGAATTGATTTAGTTATGTCCTTCAATAAATTAGGAAATTTAAAAATATTTATCGTCGGACATTCGATATAGAAATTTTGAATTACGTGGATATAACAAATTCTTTTCAATATAGCGGATTTCCCGGATTTCCGCATCCGTAATAATTTTGAGATATAAGTTTCGTTAAAGCGGAATAACTAAAAAATCCGAGAATTATATACGAATATAATGAACATAACTTTCCTTGTATTGAATTTGCAAAATATTCTTTAAAGGTAATTAGTAACATGTCATTAATAACAAAAATAATATAATGACTTTTTTTGCTTATAATCATTGTAATCTGATCAAAAAAGCAGAACGTGATTTGCGTAGAATATAGTTGCGCAACTAACGATCACATGATTAAATTAATGAGGCAAAATCTCTCGATCTTTAATTATAAAATAAATTCTATTTTAATAATATATAATTTAAATAAATTATTTATTTTACTGGAGCAAGGCATAGCAATATCATTGTGGTGGTGGTTGTGGTCTCGGATATCCCTGTGATGTAGGTGAAAATGATATTTGCATACCTTTACTCCATACTTTATTAATAGGTGTTGCAGTTTGCGAGATATTAAGATTTCTCATTGATCTATAAAAAAAAAAAAATTTCATGAATTAAAATTACATGATGATTATAAAGTTTATCACATAAAATAACTGATATTTTTACTCTGCAAGATGTTCAGCTTCTTTTTTACGATTGAGGGCAAAGGCTTGACAATTTTGCTTAAGTTCATCCACGTTTGCTTGTGAACGAGCATAGAACTTAAATATATCATACATATATATTTAATGATCAGATATAACAAGCATTCTTACAAAAAAAACACATTTATAACTAATTACCGCCATTCCTTCCTGTAATCGCTGGAGTATATTAATAAAAAATTTATATCCAGTCTCAAGTGTTTGTATAAACTGAACTCTGTTCGTATTATTAAATGCAATTCTTCGTTTTTTATTATATTCTTCGAATTTATCCTATATTATAATTTGTAATCAATGTCACAAATAATGAAAAAAAATAATATATGAACACAAAAAAAAAAAAATCACTTACAGATATAGATGCCAGCAATTTTTCTTGAATATCAGATAATTTATCACACGTTGATAAGAAGTTATCATATTTCTTCAACTGTTCATTAAATAAATCTTCAAAATGAGCAGGTTCAAGTTTTATAGATGTATTGCTAGCAGAGCTTATTTTTGCAGCTTCTTTAAGCAATATAGGTGCTAAAAATAAAACATAATTTTTAATTTTATAATTATAAATTAAATTAATATATCGAAAATAACAAAATTCAAATATGTAAGTACCAATATCATCTAAATCTGCAACCTTTTTCACTTCTTGAATTTTGGTCTCACATTCCCTTATTATTTGTAATGATTGATTTATTAGAGCTCGTAATTCATCTTTAATTTTAGAAACTCCATCTGTATCTGATTCAGATGACCGAAATTCTGAAGGAATGCGTTCTTCTAGTATTTCCTGAAATAATAAGAGAAAAGAATGTTAATTAATTTAATTTTTTTCATATATTATATATATTTTTAATTAAATTAAATTAATGGCATACTCGATCAGAGCTCAATAAATCTAAAGCTTCTGATTGTTGCTCCAATCCACTTTGAAGAACTTTATTACTTTTATAAGCTTGATCATTAAGTTTCCTATATATATCCGCCTTTTCAGTCAATTCTTTGTTTTTTAACACAGAAATAGGTCTAGTCCATTTTGCGCCAAATTTATTTTTAAATTCTTCATCGTCAGTACATTCTTGATCCAAAAAAGCGAGAGCCTATTAGAGGATAATGCCTTATTAAATAAAATTTTAAACTTAATATCAGATTCAAATAAACTTTTAAAAAAATTAACCTCATCTAAAGTTTGATAAACCATTCTAGATTTATCTTGTAATGTATCAAACATGGCATTCAATCTTGCCAAACCTCCTTCATTACGAACTTCTTGAGACATGGCTAAAATTGTTGATGGGATATTTGAACGTTGTTCCGTTTCATTAAGTGCTGCTGGTAAACTTAAGGACCGTAATGTACTAATACAAGTGTAAAAAAAAATAAATAGCTTTATATGTATTTTTTGATGGAAAATATTCTAATAATGATATATTACCTATTACAAATATTTATCAATTCGTGGAGTCTAGATAAAATCTCATCTCTCACTAGTTTTTCCTTACGATCTGAATATACACTTAGAGCTTGATGTACTGCATAAGGAACAAGTTTCACAAACAAGGGTACACCCAACATGGACCTTTCATTCATCAAAGAAATAGGATCTTTGACTTCTGGTGGAACATTAGGACTAGCCATATTAGCTTTACCAATTGAAACTAATGAAGAGGCAGATGGAACCATTTGAAGATAAATAATATCATTATCCTTTTGAGCTCTATTATAGTTTGATTGCACGGCTGTCTGAACAGACTGAAAAAGAATTATAATTATAAAATAAATAAATTGATAAAAAGATTTTCTATATGTAACAAATATAATAAATACCTCTAAATCTTTTACAACAGCTTCACGCAAGTGTCTTTTTTGATCTAATCCTTTTTTGATATACTCTTGGGCAACTTGTAACCTAGCAATTTCTTCACCGTATTTATTCTGACTCATACATTCAGAAGATTTTCTAAACTCTGCAGCCGCATGAAAATGCCAGGATTTTACTTGTAAATGCATTAGCAATCCCTTAACACAGTTTAAGTTAGTATTTAAATGAAGAGGAAATTCTTTGAGATAAAATATAGATCAATGACCTACTTGCCCAAATAATTTTGCAATTTCTGTGTTATTTGATGCTATCTCATGAGCATTTTCGTAATAAGTAGATACTTGACTAGCTAATTTTGCAACTGTTCCATCCTTGTATTTATCTAATAGGAAAGCAAAATTAATTCAGAGTAAGTTATTATCATATGCTTAAAATGAATTAATAAAGTAAATTTACCATGAACGGCCTTTTGCCAAAAGCATTCTTGGGCTTGTGCAAGCATTGTATTAGTCAATACATTTAATGTCTCAGATGACATGTCTAAAGGTGGTGAAATTCGCATTTCTGGTATTATAACTTCATCTAAATGTCTGAAGCATCCAGCAGCAAACTGAGTTTTTGATATATGACAGTTAATTTACAAAAAAAAAAAAATTACAACATTCTTTTGCAGATTAAATAATTTACTTGAAAATGTTGGCATGCCCTTTTGACTCCCTCGGGAGTTGTTCTATTCTCTGAGACACCAAGTTGACTATACATAGCACCAATGTTAAATAACACACAAGCTTTCTCATAAAAAAAATTTCGATGTGAAACTAACAAGAATAAAGAACAAATGTTTAATATTTAATACATATAAAAATTATTAAATAAAACATACTTGGATTTTTTTCATCGGAAAAAGCTGAATACCAAGGAAATTCTATACCAAACTGTTCAAGAGAAGAAATAAATTAAAATCAAAAATTAATTAAAAAAAATAAGGATCCAGTTAAACCTACATCAATTGGAAATTTTGATCCTATAAAAACCAATTGACCATAATATCTAAATAAACAAAAAAAAATAATGTTGGAATCAGAACTATTCGACGAACTTTTATTAGCTTTTTCTATTAAAAAATATCCCTACACCGATCACTTAAGCTAAAAGTTAATTAAAAAATAAACTCAGTTCATAACAATATTATCTCACTTTAGCAATCGATGCAGAGCATTTTGATGCACTTCTAAACTCAAACAATCAGTTCTCAATTCGTCAAGAACGCGAAAATCGTCTGTAAAATTGTCTGGGTGATCATTATAATGAAAAGAAATATATTCTCGAAGAGCTGACGTTAGTCCAATACGTTCAGTGCGTTTAAAATCAATAGAAAGAATATTTATTGATCCTGTCATTGTTTGAATTTTACTTTTACTAAACAAAAGCTGTTCGAACCAAAGTGATAATCTTAGTAACGATTACAATAGCCAATCATATTTTGTGCTATCAATAGTAAGTGACGCGCACACGCGCTTCAGTTATTAATAGGACTCTGAAATGAAGGGTCATTGCGATAACGAAGTGTGAATTGTCGAATTCTATGAATCATCAAATCTTTGAAGTTTAATAAATAACAATCAAATTAATCAAATTGATCTCATAATGTAAATTTAAGAACTTGTGGTCAATTACGACTTAATCAAGCGGGGCAACAAACTGAAACTGACCAATTTTACAAAAACTTCACACATTTTTTTAAATGCAAAATATATATATTTAATTTTTTTAAAAAAAAACACTTTTTACAAAAAATAAATAAATAAGTAAGTAAATGTCTTTAAGAAGGAGATTCCTTTAATAAAAAATACAAACGATAGTAAGTTATATATAAAATATATATAAGAAGAAAAATAAAATTTTTCAACTCGGGAAACGCGGAAGTAATGAAACAAGGGAAATTCGGAACTGAAAAAAAAATTTTCAATCAAATAATAATCGATATTTTTTTTTTTCATATGATAGAGAAAAGGTAATGTTATATATGAAAAAGGGGAATAAAATAACTACAAAAAAAATTGAAATTGTATAGTGATATATAAAGAGTTGAAATAATATGAAAACCCAAATAAAATGATCATAAACTATATAAAAAAAATGCAAAATGCTAAAATGTGTATATACCGTGTAAATGAATGCAAAAATTGTATATAAATTCTATAAGTCATGTACACGAATGCTAGTATATATATTTAAATTCTATGTATGTATGATGAATGCAAAATATGAGCGTAAATGCAGGTATGAAAAAAATGCTAAAATGAATAACAAATGCAGAATGTATAAAAAAAATGCAGGGTTTTCAAAAAATTGAAAATGCGTCTAATATCAATTGGGAATTCATGATAACTTCTGTACACGCGCGAAGAGGGAGAGGGTGATGGTATGTATGAATATATATAACAGAGATAAAGTCGTGGATTGTTACTATGAATTCCCTTATATGATGAAATTTCTCGTATTTCTCTGGGCTCTATTATACAATGCGGTTTAAGTTGTCATTATGGACAGGAGGAAGTTCTTGAATAGCGAAGAGATTTCCACCAGTGGGTCTCACACGGGATTGAGATTCCCGACTTGAACCTCCATAACCAAATAAATCTAAAATCCTTGAAAATTTTGAGGAGCTCTCGCCAGTATTTCTATGATCATTGGTATCATAAATATTGTTAAGCCTATCTTGAACTTGAATTGCGTGAGCATATTTCTTTTCACGTTTTTCGGCAATTTCAGGTGGAGTAACATCTTGCTTACAAAGAGGACATTGTGATGATTTTGTTGTAAGCCATTTATCAACACATTCCATATGATACAAATGAGAACATGGTAACTCTCTTAAAGTTTCACCATCAACAAGTTCTTCTAAACAAATAGAACAAAGGTCTGAATTGTTCGCTGATTTGGAAGAACCGGTAGCGACAGAGAATCTGTCACGTTTTTTATTATATACTTTGGTAGGGAAAGTCTTCAATACAGATTTTTCTAAGGTGAAAACTTTTAATTTGGAATTTACACTAGCTTCATGTTGAGCCATCATCAAAGATCGTTCACGACGTCTAAGTTGGTATAAGCGGCAATGAATCAATACTAAAAAGAAAAAGAAATTTAATCAGTTTCTCGACCACAATATATAGGTTAAAAAACAATATTGAGAGTAACTTTAATTATATTTACCAGAAACCAAGAATGAAGCAGCAAGTATAGCACCGATTACGATGATTGCAATTTGCCAACCACCGTTGAATGAACTTGAAGAAGGTAACATAACAACTCTGACCATTTTTATTTTGCCATCAGGAGTTGGTCCGGTTTCACTGAGTTTCTTCATTAAATCATCACCGCTTTCCTTTTTGATATTAAAAACTGGAATTGATATACTATCCTTTGACGCCGGTGAATTAGGTGTAGTTCCATCATCATAAATAACCGCACCAATCGCACCATCTTTTTGAACAGCTTTAATTTGATCATAAACTGAACATGAGGCACTTTGTTCAATAAGAGCAATACGTTGGTTCATTAAGGATTTAGGAATATTTGATGAGATAGCTTGGGAGGTTTGCGAGCAAACGTCACCTGGGTAGTATAATAAGCCCTATAAAATAGTGAAGAATTATTATTAAAATTTACATTTCACGAAATATATGACATTTATTGAAAAATCGAATAACTTTTACGTACCTTAATGTTGCCTGAGGGATCTGGTGTATCTGCAACTTGTTGTAAACTTGCATTTTCTTCAGTATAATCAACTCCTTCAGATGGTTTTCCGTTTATTGTTTCTACCTCAACAGAATTTATATTATCTGAAGTATCACTAACAAATACTATGTCCTGATGCAGGGTTGGACTAGCAAGGACATTTGTGGCGCAAAATATGAATAATAGGAGAAGAGGGATAAAAGTTGCAGGCGTGAAGCGAGGCATGGTTAAAAGTTATTTGTACAAAAGTTTTGAACGTAATATTAACAAGGAAAATGTTCTCGAACAAAACTAAAAGAAATTTAATGATATATAAAAATTAGAAGCGCGCACGCCAGCGTGAAAATATATTACAATTCGAAAAAAATGGAAAGTTTTAATGAAAAAAGGGTTAAAGCGAATTTTTAGACTATGTGACAATTGAAAAGAAGGAAAGCTTTTTTGGAAGTTTATTTATTGACAATGGGATTAAAAATTTAAATGTTAATGAAATAAATTTTATGAATTGCGTTAAAAAAAATCCGAGTCTTTATTAAACTACCAAAAAGTTATCCCTAATTCTCCAAGACCATTCAGTAAAAAGAGCGCCTTTTTAATGAGTTTAAAAGAAAGAAAACTTTGAGTCACCGCTTTTTTGAAGGCATTTTAAACTGTTAAATTTCGGTCGGTACACGAATCTAACTTGTTATCTAGTTATAGAAATGGCCATTTTTGGAAGAACAGTTGCTTGTTTACTAGATTGGAAAACATGGAGTAGCATAGTTAACAAAGACGTAGGTCATGACAAAGGTACGAATATCAATACCAAAAAAGAGAATTCGTAATAACAACTTATGCACTACAAGTCGACCTTCAAAGCCTTCTTTAATGATTTCGGAATTTCACAATGTCGCACGGATGAAACTTCAAACTGTGAAAACGCTAACCACCAATTATTAGCTTGCTTTTATGATAATGTGGCTCTTTCTGTAACATTTTTTAAATTATTTTAAATTATTTTAAATAATCTAATGTCGTCATTATCCAATCAAAAAGTTACAATTTATTATTATTAACCTTATATGAATTAAACTTTATAATAATGCAAGATAAAATTTTATTTGGTTATACCTGAAACAGTGAAACATGTATCTTATTTAATATGAATGTAAAATAAACATCATACTTTATAAAAAGAAGATTCTGAATTTACTAAATAAAAGAAAAATGTCTATTTGGAATATTATTTGCGTTTTTTTATAATGAACCTATCAACATCTCAACAATCTGTTTTTCTTTTAATAATCCCTCCTTTAAAGTATCATCTGTCTTTGTTACTACTGACAATTCGTTGTCTATGTCCATCGAGTCTTCAATATTTTCACCGGAATCCCGATTTTCAGCCTCAATCTGATCGACATCACCCATATTTTTATAGTACTCTGTAGTGACACCATGAAAAATCGTGATTTCCCAAAATTGGAATACAGCAAAATAAAGAAATTTCCGGATAAGGGGAATAGCAAATTAATATAAGATTAGCAGACAAAGAATAAAATCGTCTTACCTTCTAAAACCGTTTTGACATCAGATAAACTATGTCCTGTCCGATTTAAAAGGACGCTTACATGTTCTTTGATCTGGATTACAAAAAAGGGAATTAAAGATTTAATGTTACACAATGCGATTAATTACATTTCATTATTTGATCATTGTTTGCAAATATAACAATAATTGTTAATAATCTAACTATTGTCATATATTGTAATTAGAATTAATCGTTTAAAAATATGTCAAGATAACGTACCGCGGAATCCTCGTAACAGATCCATGCAATCGTGAGATCCACAAGCTGTAAAGTAAATAAGCCTCCATCCAATCGTCGTCTTAAGTAAAGCTCTTCCATTTCACTATCATCCCCCTCTAATGTCTAAAACAAATGAAATATTTTAATCATGATTAACCAATAGATAAAAAAAAAATTAAAAAAAATAATGTGCATGCACCTCTTTTTCTTCTTCAATCTCCTTATTAACACTTTCAACTTTAGCTTCATAACTTTCTCTCATTTCCAACAATCTGTCCACCTTTTCGTAATTATTTTCAATAAATTTATTTATCAATCGCATTCGATCTTCACTATCAAGTGGAAGGTTTTTCAATAGGGAAACAATTATTCCCATTATGTGTTCTACGGATTTTCAAATTGACTAAAATTAATCTGCCATCTGATCAATGAAAAAAAATATATATATATAATAATAATGATGAATTACCTTCTTCCTCAAATTCGGCGAACGCTTTATAATTTTTTTTGAGCTTTTTTAAACCCTATAATAATATAAAAATGAGAAATTTTAATAATACCACATATCAGGATATATTCATATAATAATGTTTAAACTATTTGTTCATATATTCCCAATCAAATTCTTATATTGAAATTGTACATGTACAAAACATTTCGATTCGCAGGATGTCTAATATTAATCATTAATTATTAAGAGATGTATCTATAACCTTGTTTTCGGAAAGTATATACATTGATTTAAATTAATCACGTTAAAAGGATTATGTTGGGAATATGATCCGGTCAAAACCTCCTAGCAAATGTAATGGAACTCATCTGATATATGAATATACACATTTACCTTACGCATAAAAGCAGAAAAAAGTGTTTTGAGCCCAAATATTTCTACAAACCGCTCACAATTTCTCAATCCAATAGGTGTTGACAATGCATGATCTAAAACCTTTATAGCACGCATGCGAGACATCATTTTTTCTCTAATATTTAATATTTTATCACCTATTAGTATGCCGCTACTTTTTTTTGTTCCAAGTTTACAAATATAAAAAACATACTTCATCATAATTAACATTAGTTCAACTCCTTCGCCTTCCAAGAATTTTTGTTTGATTTCTGGCTCCTCTAATACTAAACATAAAGCATCAAAATAATTCTCCATCATTTCTGTCTCATCAGCATCTTTTGGATCTTTACGTTTATATGACTTTATAAATGTCAAAAAAAAAGTTAAACTCGAGAATTATTTTATAATTAATAAAACAAAATTGGAAAGTAAAAAACTTACATTCAAGACTTGTAATAGAACATCAACTCCACCAAACTCTCCGAGTTTTAATCTGTTAACTAAAAAAAAAAAAAGATTATTAAGTTTGTAAATAAAGTACTTAGAATAATATATAATTATTAAATTACAAAATATAAATACCACGACTATTTTGTAATAAAATTGCTAATAATTCGCTACAATACTGTTTATTAGAGTCAAATGCTTTGACTCTAATCCTGTTAAGTATCCATTGTAATAAATTTGTATCTCTAACAACTCTTTCAGATATTGCAGGATCGAACGATGTCAAATTTTCGATTATGCCTAATTAATTGATATTTATATTTATAAATTATTAATAATGCTATATTGCTATTACTATTACTATATATTTTTTTTAAAAAAATTAAAAAAAAAAATACCAAGTGTATTAAAAACTCCTTGTTTATCAGTAGTTTCTTCCTCATCCAATCTACCTAGATTCTGAACTAAAAGTTCCAACACTTGATTTTCAAGCTAATAAATTTAAAAAAAGAATTTTAATTATTGTATTCAAAAAATACAATTTGTACCAAAACAATCATACCTTATAAAGAATAATAATATTACCAATGCATCAATAAAAGTTTTTATCGCATCTTCTTCATGTTCTGCTACGACATCTTCATCTGTCAATTCATTCATCAATTCTATTGCATCAATAGTAATATCTGTATTCTCATGGCTTAAAAGTGATACGATAGATGATACAGCTCCTAATTGAACTATATGCGGATATAAATCAGGTACTTCAGTAAGAGTTAATAAATGCTTAATTTCTTCATCAAGATCCGCTTCTGATTCCATAAATCTAAATGAAGAAAATATTCGTTAATAAATTTGTTAACATTATTAAACGACGCGTAAAAATAGAATAATTACTTTGTCGGATCATCGGGGTATTTAACGCGAAGTTCTTGATTTTTATTTATAGCTTTTTCAAACTTCTGAATCATTTTACGTACTCCAGCCAAGTCTAAATTTTCTTGCTTGAGAATATGAATAATATGTATTTATTAATAAATTTACTTTCTAATCAAAATCAAAACACTTTGATTCTTTAAATCCAAACCTCTTCAATATCAAATTGATCAACTAAATCTAAAATTCTTTTTTGCTCTTCGGTTAATCCACCTCCATAAAATCTACCACCTTCTTCCTCTTCCGCACCACTTTCATATTCATCATAATCATCAATATAATACTCTTGTTCTTCCACTTCATCAGATATTTGTACAGCTTTACCCTTTCCTTTCAAAGAACTAGAGGTGGCAAGAACACTTTTTGATGGAACAGGTTGTGGAGATTTGAAATTTGTATTCCCTGTAACAAAATCAGACGTTTCTTCGAGTTCTTCGGGATTAGTTTTTTGACGTACTGCTTTGAGTACTTCAATATTTGGATTCGCTGTAAGTTTCCTTTTGTTTTTTCCACTAGGAATGGAACTTGATGGAATGTTGAAAAGCTTATCTACATTCATCTGTTACTATTTGTATTAAAAGTGATCGTTAAACGTATTAAACTTTTTTTTTTTTTTCAAAATAAAGACCAAAAAGGTATAATATGGTCGCTGACATAAGCTGATCAGAATCTCGTGTTACAGTACATCTTTAAATGATACGAACTTTCAAATATTTTTTAAAATTAAAATTTATTGAAATGAAAAAAAAAAATTAAAATCAAAATAAATTTTTCAAAGTATATGAATACGAAAATCAAATTAAATACAATAAGATATTTCTAATTTCTAATGATATAATATTTTTATTCAATGATTCATGTTTGTCCCTTCAAGCTTGTCTTCCTCTGGTCTCAATAGGTAATAAAACCATACAAACACCAGATATCGCAAATAGTATTGCAGAAACGTATAACGGCACAGTTACGCTAAATGAAAGGAGTATGCCTGTTATTATTGGAGCAATTATACCCGCACTAAATTAATATTAAAATTATTAGATCAAGTATCTTTATAAAGAGAGAATGTAAAAAATAAACGTTAAGAAATAACTTACACTCTTCCAAAAGCGGAAGCTATACCACAAGCTGTACCCCTTATTTTTGATTCAAAAACTTCCGGGGTATATCCATATATAACTGCGTAATTCAATGTAGCCAAAAAGCTGACCATAGCTGAAGAGACGACTTCATTAAAATGTGACTTAACAGCCGAGAAAAGGAACACAGCTAATGCAGTACCAAATGTTGCAATAGACATAGTTCCAATACGACCAAGATAAGTTTCAATTAACCATGCTGCGGCTAAAGATCCCGGAACTCCACATAGTGAATATACAACATAATCTTTTAAAACATCTTGCATTAATGAATCAGTTCTACCGTAACCCAAGCTTTCAAGATATTTTGGTAGAAATACGTTAAACATTGTGTAAGCAAAAGATACCAATGTCCATATGCACCATACAAGAACCGTTGTCATAAACCATTTTCTTGTGAATAAAGACATGACCGCATCTGAATTTGATGATATCTTGTACATAATGTAGGATATTGGATCTGAAGTGAATTCAACTTTGGGACCTTGAGATTCATTTGGAAAAGGGAAAGATCTACGAGAAGTTGTAGTATTCGCGGGAGTTAGAAAGTCACTGACTTGAATTTGCACATTATTACCATTAATCTTCGCAATCTTGCGCAACACGAGCACGGCATCATGTTTGCGATTGCGAGAAATTAAATATTTAGGTGATTCTTGAAGTTGGAAGAATAAAATACGGCATATAAGCATTAAAAATGTCTATATAAAATTAAGAAAAAAATTAGTAATTTACAAAGCATAATACGTAAATAAAGAATCTTGATAGTTGAAACTTACCAAAGTCCCTAAAAGTGCCAGCATATATCTCCAACCGTTGTTTTCTTTGGAAACATCACATTTTATCTCTTCGGGACAACTGTGAGATGGTAATATAAAATATGCTAAAACTGAACTGAGCACAGCACCGAATGAGAAGAACACTGACATAAAAGTGAGAAGGTATTGATGTTCTTTTGGTATAAATTCAAGGAACAATGCACCTAATTTAAATTTCATGAAAAGGTTAATCTCATCATCATGAAAAAAATTCTAAAAAGATCAATTTATTACCATCAACCGGCATATTTCCACCCACACCAAATCCTAACAGGAAGAGCATAAAACATAATTGGAAGAAAGATCGTGCAAAACTTGACAATATACCAAAGAAAGTAGTGACAGCCAAAGTCCAATTAAACGCTTGTTTACGACCATGAGTGTCTGAAAGAACTCCCCAAAATAAGGCGCCAAACATCATGCCTGTAAATAGAGAACTTGACAATGCACCGATAAGTGAATTGGGCAAGTCAAAATGTTCTGTGATAGACAAGAATACATTTATTAACAACCAAATTTCGTGTTAGAAAGATATAAAATATATTGATCTATTACATACTTTGAACTCTAGGTAATATGACAGCTATACACTTCAATTTTGTCGATTTTAAGCCAAAGAGAGGAAAGATTTTATAATTTAATTAACTGTGAGAAACATACGACAATGATTGAAAAATATTGCACCTGTAACCACATCTATAAAATTGTCAAAAAATTAGAAAAAGGTTAAAATAAAACTGTTTTTTTTAAAAAAATTTAGGATAGTTACATTATCGGCTAGCCACCCTAATCCACAAAGTACCTAGAAACAAAATTAAGTTATTGGTTTGTCAATATCCTTATATTCTTCTATCAAACCTTGTTTTCAAGTCAACCATAAATCCATAAACAAAAAAATTACTATCAACGAACCAATAATTGTTTTTGAAACCTTCCCATCCCAATTCTTGTTATAACAGCGTCAAGCGCCGATTGTTTCTTTGTAGTGTCATCAGGTAGTAAAATTGAATCATCAGATGAGTCATCTGCTATCACAATTTCTGCTGCATCCGTTCCTGACGAAGGCAATTTTATAAACATAGTTCTTTCTTCGTCAGAATCATTCGATTTCTTCGGAGGCATCTTAATTGTCTTAAAATTTTTTTTCGAAAAAAGTAAAGTTTAATTCCTCAATTTCCTCTTATAAAATATATAAAGCCTTTAGGCTTTTTTTTTTAGTTTTTATCTTAGAAAAGTATTGTAAAACTATCCCGTTGACATTTCTAAAAGAAAGTTTTTAAATTTAAAATAAAAAGCTGAGAACGATTACTCGCAAAACGAAGCTTTTTTTTATGCTTCAACGTAAAATCGAACTCGTTAATTAGTAATAATAAGATCAACTTGGATGATCAAAAAAAAGAGGTTAAATTTTGTATGATAAGTTTTTTATTTCCATTGCAGCAAAATTAAGTTCGCTCGAAACAAATATATAGGTTTTTGAAAGGCTTTAAACTTAATATGGAAATTTGTTTTCGGCATGTGAAACGGGATATTTAAATATTCATTGAAGCGTGTGGAACGGGACATAAATAAACCGACTGAGCCACAATATCTTTACTTATATACATAAAAGTATTTTAATAACAATGCAACAATCTCCATCTACTACAGCACCTTCAGGACCCTCAACTGTTCCACAGTTTGTTGTAATTCATGATCAATTACAACAGTGTTGGAAACACCCAGTAGTTCATTATGTGTTTGACGATGAACCTTTTCCCTCAGACGTACCTAAAGATTCATATGTTTTGGTGAACCTTGGTGAAGATGGCGAAAGTGTCGTTGATGTTAATTCTTTGAGTCATAAATTTCAAGTAACAAATTGTAAAGTTAGTTCTACTCCACAAATGAATGCTACTACAGGGCCTGGTAGTGGTAAAGAATCTAATACAAGTTTGATGATAACTATCGAAGGAATGTCAGCCAAGTAAGAACAAATGAAGATATTTAAAACAATTTCTTCTTTTAGTTAAAATTTATTTACACTTTAATTCTTTTTATAGTCAACCAGCAAAAAATCGAAGTAAACAATACAGAGATGAATTTGATCAATCATCTAGTATGTTTGGATTAGATGATTTAGTATATGATTTCAAAAAAAGGTAATATAAATAATATCCCATTTGCATTTGACAAATCTTTTTAATATTTATTTTATCTTATTTTGACTTAGGAACGAATTAATTAGACAAACACTTTTGTTTTCGCAAAATCAAAGAACCTAATATATAAATACAATAAATGCATAATATTATTTTTATTTGTTGTTTATTTTAATGACAATTTTTGATAATTGAATGAGGATTATTGTCAAATTTAATTATCATCTTTATAAAGGTAAGTTGACACTTTAGTTAAATTATTTAAACATAAAATATTATTTGGGATATGATACTTTCTAACAACATTTTAATTTAGTAGGAATTCTGAGATTGTGTTAGCAGATTAATTTATATTCAAATTGAACGATGAAGTTAAGAACAGTTTATGTATGACCTAGTATACATATTGCTATTAATTTTAAAATCAATTCAAAAATTTAAATTCTTCTTATCTTTATTAGAAATTAATAAAGGTTGTTAACGGTAACAAAATTTGTATATATTCTATACATACTATCACTTATCTTTCCTGGTTTTTTTTATAATGTACAAAGCTTTGTATAATCCACATAGGTTTCTTCACATACTTGTCTCTGTTCTTCAAACACTGTTCATTAAAAAAAATCAAGTTAAACTTTTTCTCATACCTACAAAAATTAAATTTTAATTACATACTTCTTTTTTCTTCATCATCCAATCTCTCTAAAAAATCATTATGGTCCTCAAAAAAACGTTTTGCTCTATTCATTATTTCCACAGCTCGATCGATTTTACTCTAGGAAACAATCATGAAATATTAATTTAAAAGCGATTGATGATAATTAAATAACAAATATTACAGCATACCCGTTTAAGAATATCCAAGAATTCTTGTATTTTAGTTGAATCTAACTGATGCTGTCTTTCATCACCATAACGTTGATATTCCCGATTTATAACATCTTGCCATCTTTTTTTAGATCAAAGATTAATTTAAAAGTAATTTCAGTTGGTTTAATACAAAAACAAATACAAAAAAAAAAGGATACAATAAAACGTAATATGATGCGAATGTATAGAATTGAGGACAATAGTTTCTCAAATTTATATCAATAGGGGTAACTTTTAATGCATTTATAACATCATTTCCAAACATTTTTGGTAATTGTAATGTTGCAATTTCTCTATAATAACAATAAGTTAAATTGGAATTATATTAAAACAAAAAAATATCTTTGAAATAAACTTTGAGTTACTTTATGATAAGTTCTTCTGCAATATAGAATGGAAGTTCATAAATTTGATCTTTCAATATTTCCTATAAAGTTGATAATTTTGAGATAATTTTTCTTTTTTTTTTTTTTTAAAAAAAGGGGAAGATTTCATACATACTTTAGTTTTATCCTTTCCAATTAAATTTCCAAGGCCAAGAACATTTCGGTCGAATTTTATCGGAATTTTCTAAATATCAAAGATGTTTATATGTGCAATTCTTATGGAAAGACATAATGTGATTATTAAATAGATTAAACTTAACTGTTTCTCTGGCAAAGAATTCTTCAACTGTTTGTGACGGATACATGACTAACGAATAGTAATAAAAAAACGCGAAAATGATGATTTAAATAAGTTGTAGGTTACACAGACTGGTGGATCTCGAGACTAACATTTACATAAATGAATTGATTCAGAAATTTAAAATTCTGCGAACAATACAAGTTAATGGGACTGAAGAATCAATGGTAAGTGTTGTAAATCAGACAAACCTTATATTTAACTCTTTTTTATCCATAATTTTCAATTAGATAAAGTTAGGATTTATTTTTTTAAACCTTTTTTTAGGGAATAAACAAATAAGTAATTGCATACTCCTTCTCATACTTTATTTCACAAGCGAAGACGAAAAAATAATTGGCATAATTTTTTGTTATTTTAATAAAATGGACGCATAATATTTATTGCTAGTCTTAACTATTAAGTTAAACATATGCGCAGTAATTGAAGCTTTCACTAATCTTAAAATATGACCTTTCTTTGAGCATTTCCTTGATCTAACAATTTTATGAATAATTAATGTCGTTGATGCTAACCTTATTTATACATATCATTTCAAATGTGATCTGATGAACGAACATTATTTTATCGTGATTTGAAACAAGGAGTACACCCCATAAATATTTTTTTTTTTTGTTACAAACATATTATTTTCAAATTTTGTTTCTTTCTATACTAATTCATACCCACAAAAATTAAGTATAATACATAATGAGGAAAAATCTAATGTTAATACTTATTTCATCATTATAATTCAGCAATTATACTTTTGCTACGACGTTCTTGAAATGGGGAGGAGGCAAATTACTTGATGAAAAAACTCATACTGTTAAAGTATTCTCCAACCATAAGAAAGGGCTACAATATGTGTTTCTTCTTGTGGTAACAGTCATTGTTGCCCATTGAATTATTTTTGTTGCGGGAATGAAATTGAATATTGTTGTCCAATAGGTTTATATTGTTGTGAAACTTAAGTTAGACCAGATTTGTGTCGAAAATCGTTGTATGGAAGCATTTATACCGACATCAAAACCAACAACATCAAAACCATCAATACCACAACCAACAACACCACCAACATCACCACGAAAAATCCAAGACTACAACTTATCGAAACACTGCTACAAGTGCCGATGGTGAAACCCCTGTATTTGAATATAACCCACTACAGGGGATATAGACTAAAAAAAGTTAAAAGATGTCAGAACATTTGACGAATCTGATAAATCCTTTAAAGTTGATAGCATATTAGAAGCTAACCATGTTTTTGAAGCACAAATTCTTCCAAATTACCTTAGAAACATGGGAGAAGTTGGCCAAAAAATAGTTAATTATATATTAGACAATCCAGATGTTTTTGATAAACTCAAAAAAATAATTAATGATGAAAGTAACTTGCGATTCCTTACTAGTGGAGTTAACAACTCCAAAGGTAAAATATTTCTTGGTCAAAACGCAAAATACCGCGATGCGCCGATGCGGTAAGGGATTATCTAAGTAAGGATGATGCCTACAACGCATTTTCCAAGACCCGTGACAAAGTGATTGAATTTTTGTTTGACACAATTAAAGTGCGTAAAGTTACGGGTAATATGCATATGGTCATAAATGAATTGCGTATGGTCCAAAACGAAGTAAATGTAAATTACATTGATGATTCCTTTGATAAATATTCACGCTCTATATATGAAGACCTGACAAATAGGAAACTACCTACAAACAAACCTTCTAACCCCTCTTACCATACCTTCCTGTGATATTGTCTATGACTCTAAATCTTATGTTCTTAGTTTCTGATTCACATTAGTAACTTCGAATTATTTATCCTAAATTAGCTTAAAATGCTTGGAATTACAATTTCGTTGAAAGATCCGAGTGATGAACAACAAGTTTAAAAGAAACAATAAAACAATATTTAAAATCATGCATTTATTAACCTATTCATTCTGTCTACTGTATTTGCATCATTAAGTAAATCAAATTCTTTATTATTTTGTAATATGAATAACACATTAAAAAGAGGCTGGCTTAAGGGCAGTGACATATATTACCTAATATTAATTTCATAAGGCATGACCTTAAATAAAAATGAATGCGATAAAATATATCGGAGTAGTGGACGTTTAAAGGGAGGGATAAAACATGACAAAAATGCCTGACCATATGAATGGTAGTTCCTTCCCACTACTCCGTATTGCTATAATTGTGCTCGACATATTGAATGCTGATCCAAAGAATTTAATCCAATTTTTAATTTTACAACAGTCTCTGTAAATGTGACGTGCGTTTTTTCAGAAATATATTTTTTTCCTATTGCATGTGTAATAATTTTTGATAACGTGATGATTTTCTTTGAGTAGAAACATCATCAGAATATAAAATAACACAACGTTATTTTCTTATAAGTCACGTCACAACAATTTTGAAAGTTCTTTTTAATGAGTTAATATATCAATTATATTCATTTATTTTTTACTGAAAAGGATTATTATAATATTAATATTATTATGTATTACATTTTATATAATTTTAAGATCAAAATATTCAATACTTCCATGATGATGATTCTACTATTGATTAAAATATTCAAAGTATTTTAAACAAAATTATACAATTTATACAAAATTTATACGAACTTTGCGTATTTAATTAGTGATCCATTTAAGAATCAGAGGAAATCAAATATGAAAAAATTGGATTAGCACTTGAATTTCCTTCTTTGAAAAGCCGCATAATACAAATTTTCTTTTTGGTGGGAAGTATAATTTCGGTTTTTTGAAATTTGTATATCATCACGTGCCTAATCACATGAGATATAAATCACATGTCTTTATTATAGAAGAATCTGAAATTCTAGGATTTTTGAAAAAACTATAGTAAATACAATAGTAAAGTCCCCTAATTTTTAATATAATCAGTCTCCAATTCTTATATAAATTATGAATTAAAGAGACATTATGGTCCTCATGGTCACTTATTTAGGATAGTGTTTAATTAGTACTGTTAGATATATGGCAAGAGAGATTCTTGCACTTTTTGGTTTAATATATAAAATAATATATATAATTATCCCTGATCGGCATCAATTAAAATTAACAATTTTCTCCGATTGTTACACAGATTACGAATTAATTCTGTTAAAATTCCTAAAGAAAATTCAACGACATAAATTGGTTGCTGTTTGAATTCATTTTATTTGCTGTACCATTATAATCAGCTTTTAAAAATAAAAGGCTATTAATAGAAACACAGAAAGTGTGACACGTGTGACAAATATTTTACATATAAATTGTGCTGCAGAAAATCTTCATTCAAACGAACAAATGCGATGTATAGAATTAGGTATTTATTCTTGTAATTAATTAAAAGTTACCATTTGTTTTCATTTTAGCCTCTTCATAAAAAAATATATTATCATCCTAGTAATTCAAATCAATATCTGGTAAAAACCGGGGCTTTCATCGATGATATTAATTTATCCAAGAAAGGCTTTGTTTGGCCGGGGTTAGTAATTTTCTTATTCTTCCTTTAATTTCCATAAAAATTAAAAAGAAAAACTAAGATGAACTTTATTAATTTTTAGTCAACGGTCTATTTTCATAGACCTAACTCCATCAAATTATACATTACAATTACAAGCAATGAGTGCAGAAAAATTGGAATTCAATTTACCAGCCGTATTCACAATTGGGCCAAAAGATGAACCAAAAGCATTAGAAAAATATGCAAGGTTATTGTCACAAACTGACAAGAATAGCGAGCATGTTAAAGATTTAGTCAAAGGTATTATTGAAGGTGAAACTAGAGTTATAGCAGCTGGTATGACTATGGAAGAAATGTTTCAAGAAAGAAAAGGCTTCAAAGATAACGTAATTAAAAGTGTTCAGGCTGAATTGGATCAATTTGGTTTGTTCATTTATAATGCAAATGTTAAACAGCTTCACGATACTCCAGGTTCTGAATATTTTTCTTACATGGTAAGATAAATGATCTATAACAGTAAATATTTATTTTGTTTAAATTTGCGATAAATTAAAATTCTAATTTACTTTAGCGAGCGAAAACTCAATCAGGTGCAGTAAATCAAGCAAAGATTGATGTAGCTGAAGCTAAATATAAGGGTGATGTTGGTGTAAAGGAACGAGATGGATTAACTGTAAGAAAATTTCAATTTTTTTTTTAAAAAAAAAAAATATATATTTATATCTAAGTTTTCTTAAATTGTTTAGACTTTTTTCTTCGTTAAATTTTTATAGAGAAGAGAAACTTCAAAAATTGAAGCGGAAACAATTCAAGTCGAGAATGAGCGTAAGGTATCAGTTGCAGAAGCAGAAATGAATTTATCCACCAAAAAATCAGAATTTGAAAGGTCAACAAAAATAGCAGCAATCGAAGCATCACAAGCAGCAAAAATGCGAGAATCTGAATTACAAAAACAAGTAGAAGAACGTAGATTATTATCTGAAACAGAACGTTTACGTGTAGAATACGTTGCAAAAGCTACTGCAGAATTTGAAGCAGCTAAGGCGAAAGCTAACGCTAAACTTTATGAAAAACAAAAGGAAGCTGAAGCTAAACTTTATAAGGAACAAAAAGAAGCAGAAGGTTTATTATCTGTTTATAATGCTCAAGCTGAAGGGATTAAAAATTTGATGCAATCTTTTGGCGGGGATAAACATGCTGCTCTCCAATATATTATGGTTGAACGTAGTGTGTACCAAGAATTGGCTAAAGAAAATGCCGGTGCCATTAAAGGATTAAATCCTAAAATTACTGTTTGGAATACAGGAGAACAAAGTGTTCAATCTGATAATCCCATATCAAATATTTTCCAATCTTTACCTCCCCTCTTATCTACCATTCAAGAACAAACTGGTATTAGTCCTCCAAATTGGTTGGCAAATGCATCTAGTTCATCTTATTCAAAGAATGATTAATTTTATGTAAAATTTAATTTATTACATTGTATTATTAAATAAAATTATAAGTATTATTTATTCGTTGATAATGACTCCTTCCATTTTATCCGCTAATAAAAATAAAGTGTAAGCAAGAAAAATATAGAGAATGAACATAATGTAATACAATAAATGAGTCGACTTTAAAATTTGTAAAAATAAAAGATAGCATGAAAATCGGCTTTTAACGCGAGCAATAAAACCAAATTATATACTGACATTCTATCTAAATTCCATTAAAGATAACATTACAGCTTTTTTCAATGAATTCACATATTTAATAAGTGAATTAGAACGTATATATATATTTTTTAACAATTGATTACTAAGCATCTGATATAATTACTATTAAATGATGCTTAAAACATTCAAGTCCGAAACTGGGGATCAAGTTTAGATGTGGAGATACATGAGATAAGAGATATAAATAGTTAGATTATAACTTTCGGAATAAAAATATTATTCAGGTTTATATAAAATAGTCGTTACAATTCTGAAACTTGAAAATTTTTTCTTAACATGACTCAAGGAATTCTTAAGGTTACAGTAGGTTAGAATTGATTTATATTATTATCATTCATAAGAAAAAAGCTCATCTTCTATAAATTAATTAGTTGAAGCTAGAAACTTGAAGGATGAAGATCTTATTGGTAAAAGTATGTATATTTTCAGTTCTATTTCCATTAATTCTTTGTTAGATGATAAATTTGATTTTCTTTGAATGTAGGTGACCCATATGTTAAACTTATCCTTGATAAACACAACTTTCAATCGACTAAACCCAAAAATGAAGATTTGAACCCTACATATAATGAATATTTTATCTTGTAAGAAATTTAATTATGTGTTAAAATTATGTTTTATTTGACCATAACTAAGTCAATTTGTCTTGTAGCAACATTAACGGCCAAAAAAAACTCGAAGTTCAAGTTTGGGACAAAGATACATTTGGAGATGATGATTTAGTAAGGACAAATTATGAATATTTTATACAAACCAAATTTCCATTTATATATATGTGTATATATTTAAATAGATTGGCGAAGATAATATTAAGCTTTCCGAAGTTTTCTCTAGAGGTTATGTAGATATTTGGGTTAATTTGACAAAAGGAAAACTTGGATTCAGAAGCAAAGGGGAACTTCATTTAATTTTGGAATTCGCTCCGAAATAATTTATTTTGATCAATGTATATATTCAATTCATTAAAAAAAATATTTATCGCATAATTCAAAAATAAAAAGATGTGCATTATAGCATATTCCAATTATTCTATGCTATCCTGATAATCAGATAGAACATTCTTGAGTATCATAGTGCTTACTTATTTGTTATGTTCAATGTACGTGGGATATTTTATAGAAACAATCAAAAATAGGAGAATATAAAAACGCAGCCGCCTATCCGGATAATCCGCAATTATTTAACCATATTGGGGTTGATTCAAAAAATTCTGATCTAAACATGATATAAGTGGCATCATAACATAGTATTATAATTGTGATATGAAAGTCAGTCTAATTTTATCTAACCAAATGAGTTTCTGTGTTATATATAAAGAGAAGATCGATTATTTACCGACAGCTAAGCATTCTGTGGCAGAGTCTATCAGAAGCAAGCTATCAACCGGCTGATTCATTGCACAGAATTTATTTGATTTATTAAATATAAAAGGAGTCTTCTAGTTAACATCAGCGAGTCATCATTGAAATAGAGAAATGTTGTCTATTTGGTGTGCCTTGGATTATTACCTCTGCAAGAAAGATGTTGATAAAAAAGTGCCGGATGTATGTGATTATTGAATTAATTCTTTGAGTATATTAGGGTATGTTCAGTTACTAACTTTAGATGGTTTGATAAAGAATTTTATATGAGACAATGTCCCACAGAATTTTCCATCATTATGATAAAATTATGTTCCGCCATTCTCAGGAAAATAAAGCATATTAGCACAAACAAGGTAAACGCAATACTTTAAAAACAATTAAATGGTAATATTTTATAAGAAAATATGGTATATTACCTTTTGTAGTTATGCGAAGAACTAAAGGCTCAAACATAAAACTTCCTATGCAAAGTAAAAAATTAAAAATTTGAACATTTACCAACCCTTTTTATTTTATAGATCTCAACTACTTTTTTGCTAACTTCTTCCCAAAAATTGTAGCAAAAATCGGGTGACAATTACAAAATCATTTAACTTATTCAAATTTGAATGGAAAACATATTCCGGTAATAGCGTGTTGAAGTATTTACATCATTATGTTTTCATGATTGCCAAGAAATCTTTGTAAAACCTTCCGTATTAGTGATCATGATGTGATGATGTACGATAATTTGCCGTATTGTGGGAATTTCGACGATAACTATATATTCCGTCAAAAAGTCGCCTAAAATTTCTATTAATCAAATAACCAACAATTCAAAAAAAAATTTTTATCAACATGACCAAAGGAGTACTTAGAGTTACTATTGGTGAGAGTTTATTTTATATTATCTGTTTTCATAAAAGAATTAAATCATCTAATAAGTAATTCAATTTTTAGTTGAAGCCAGACACTTGAAAGATACAGATATTTTTGGAAAAAGTATGTAAATTTTCGTTTAAAAAATTATGTTTTCTATTTATTTCTTCGATTGAATATGAATTATTCCTTTAAATATAGGTGACCCTTATGTTAAACTTATACTCGACAAACATAACGTTCAATCGACTAAACCTAAGAGTAACAACTTGAATCCAACATATAATGAACAATTTATATTGTAAGAATTTAATTATTATTAAATCTTGATTTTATTGACTAGATTAATCTAAAACATAAAATACAACAATCATTAGTAATATTAACGGACAAAGAAAACTTGCAGTCCAAGTTTGGGACAAAGATACAATTTTGAGGGATGATTTAGTAAGTATACTCAAATAATATTGCAATATTAAACGACTTCCTTAAATAAAAAAAAAAATATTTTTTTTTTATAATAGATTGGTGATGATGATATTAATCTCTCAGAAGTTTTCTCTAAAGGTTACATAGATACCTGGCTAAAATTAACAAAAGGCAAATTTGGATTTAGAGAGAGGGGCGAACTCCATTTAATTTTAGAATTTGCCCAATAAATTAATAATTTATAATTACTAAATTTGGTTTAACTAATTTAAATTTTATAATTAATTATTTCTTTTAATGTATATTATTATTTATGTAATTTAGCTTACGTCATATAATCGTACGTTTAATCGTATGTTAATAATAAATTTTAAGATAAATTTCACACAACGGTTACACAAAATTTTAAATATAGATTTGCATGTCTGAAATCATAATGACATATCGCACATATCAGATATAGATTAGATGGATGCGGTACTATTGACGTTATTAGTATTAATTTACTTAAATAAAGGAAAAAAAGACCAATTTAATGTTAATTAAAAACCAAAAAAAACGAAACATTTGCAATAATGACACCATCATGACGATTTACAAAAGATTCCCTCCACTCAATATTTAATAATTTCTTGGCAAAACTTCTTAATCAAGAATAGTGACGACTGAACAGATTTGTTATAAAGGTGGTTCCTCCCCAGATTTCCAGACTCTCCAATTCAGATAATAACTGATTCTCCTCCAAAAAATAACGATTCTAAAAAATCAAATTTTATCAAGATGACTAAAGGAGCTCTTGAAGTTACAGTTGGTAAATTCTAAACCTTGTATTTTTTTTAAAAAAAAAAATAAAAATAGGGTTATTTTTAAATAAAAAATTCTGTTTTTTTAATCAATTAGTTGAAGCAAAAAAGTTGCATGATGAAGACTGGATCGGTAAAGGTACGAAAAAAATTTTTCACATATTTCGTTGTTTTTTTTTGTCAAAGATGTTAAATACTTTCTTTATAAATAGGCGACCCTTATGTTAAATTAATTCTCGATAAGTTTAACTCTCAAGCGACCAAACCTATTAGTGGTACCAATGATCCAAAATATAATGAAACATTCACCTTGTAAGAATTTAATTATTATTGAAAATTTTTTAAATCATTTTAATTGACCCAAAACTCAATAAGATAATCGTTTATAGCAATGTTGACGGTCAAAAAGAACTTGAAGTTGAAGTTTGGGACAAAGATGTTGCAAAAGATGACTTGGTATGTTTATACTTAATTTATTCAACTCAATTAGCATATAAAATGAATCCATTTTTATTTATGGACCCAATTTCCATTTATTATTCCTACGTATTAGATTGGAAAAAACGATGTTAGTCTCTCTAAAGTTTTTTCTAGTGGTCAAGATGATGAGTGGGTCAAAATAAGGAGGCATACGATTGGATTTACCAAAGGAGAAGTTCACTTATCCATGAAATTCACTAGTGCATAAATTTTTGTAATTCTTGAATCGGTTATTATTATTATACATATAATTATTATATTTGTATCAATTGAAATTTATCAATAAATCAAATTTTTTTATCATACATAACGCGTTTGTCTACTGTGTTGTAAAAATCGCGTTTAATCACGTGATACAAAATTTTTGGCATTCCACGTGTATTAAAGGACCCGTAAAAATTTTTTCGATTTTTTCGATCTAACCAAAATTTCGATTTATTTAATTTCGGCCGGAATTAAAACGAAATGTCAAAATCACATCATATGATAGAAATTACCCTTCAAAAGTTTCGATTTTTTAATGCTTCGAAAATTTTACGGGTCCTGTCCACGTGCCATATAAAATGTCAAATTTAGTATGATATAATAGTTCTTAATTAAGAATGTAAATAGTGATAAATAAAGTTCCTAATATAAAGAAGGTTTGTAACACTCTGGCCTGTATTAGGTTACTCGGATAATCACAAACGGTTAAACCCTTAACCGATTACGATAGTGACCTGTACGTTAAAAAGTTCCTGTCACTCTGATATACTTACAAGAAAACCGACGACTTTAAAATTAAATCATTCGCCATCACTTGAAAATCCGGAAATTTATCCTATAAAGAAGTTGATCCATAGTTTTTAAGAGGTTTTAAGGTTTAAAATATCAACATTGCAGATTGTCGATCGTTATGCATAATTATTGATGATATTTCGTATGTATGATGATTTAATCCGATGTCTAATTTTCTTATTAAGGCGATGTAGACTCTTTAATTTTATTTGTTGATAAAGAATAATACATGTTATATAATATTATTCTCCGAATTTATCTCAGCATTGATCACGTGTGCTGTATTACTAATCATTCCGACCGGTATGACGATATAATTAATATGATAGTCACCCACATTCACTTGAAATATGAAAAGTTGGCACGTTAATTCTGGCCAAAACCGCTCCCATTCATTACTAAGTTACAAAGATTTTTTTTTTAGGTAACACTAATATTATCGTGAAACGTATTGAACGCCAACGCTTCATTTTCTTCTTGGCTGAATTCTTAATTAAGAAATAATTATCCATGTTGTGTATTTGCTTACTTTTTTTTGGTTTTATATAAAACGGTCGCATATTGAACACTTTTACATATTCCAAATAGTCTTCAAATTAACTCTTTAAAAATTTATTTATCAAGATGACTAAAAAAGGATCACTTAAAGTTACTGTTGGTAAGTTTAATTCTAATTTGTAAAGGAAAAAAAAAATAGTAAGTAATTTTTTTTTTTTTATAAATTTATTAGTTGAGGCCAGAAATTTAAAGGATGAAGACATTATTGGTAAAAGTATGTATATTATTACATTGAAAATTCAAGAATTTTATTCTTTCGTCCTTTGATAAATAGCAAGTTTCTAAAATTTTTTATCTTTAAATAGGTGACCCTTATATTAAACTTATTCTCGATAGTAAAAACACTCAATCTACTACTACTAAGAGCGGTGACTTGAACCCAACGTATAATGAACAATTCACCTTGTAAGATTTGAGATTTTTTTTTAAAAAATCATCTGTTTTATTTGACCGAAACCAAATTAACATGTGGTAATCGTCTATAGCAACATTGACGGACAAAAAAGTCTCGATATCGAAGTTTGGGACAAAGATACAGTGACAAGAGACGACTTGGTAAGAAATCTTCCCAAAATGATTGTCTAATATAAAAAAAATATATATATATTTTTTTATTTATGTGATTTTAATTTATTTCGGTAGATTGGAAAAGCAGATGTTAGTCTTTCTCATGCTTTTTCTAAAGGTTACGAAGATATCTGGGTTAAAGTAAAACAACATACGATTGGAAGAAGCAAGGGCGAAGTTCACTTAATCTTGGAATTCGCCGCTGCATAATTTATTTTTGTTTAAAAATACTTTCGATTTATTATCATGCTATTTTCCAAAAGAACTTTCTTTGATGTATGTTATTTGTCAATAAAATTTTAATCATTTACATCATTTATCTTTTATATCATTTATCTTTTATATCATGGATTGCGAAACGAGACTTAAAATTTTGAAAATCTTTACGTATTCTGTTTTAGCATACTGTGTATATCGTGTAAATCATTAATAAAAAAGGTTTTATGACGGAAGGTTGTGAAACATCTCTAAAACGCCATTACGCATTACTATTAAAAGTTGTTGTGATTATTGAATTTATATCACGTTCTCACGCCCGGCCGATAATCATCTATATATAAAAATGGTTTTACATATTTGAACAAAAAAAAAGTTCTCTCTTTCAATACTACAAAAAAAGATGGGCAAAGGAAATCTTAAAGTTATTGTTGGTAAGTTTTCTTTAAAAAAAAAAAAAAAAAAATGGAAATTAAATTTAAATATTTTATTTTCCTTCAACCTTCAATCTATTAGTTGAAGCCAAAAAGTTGACCGATGTAGACTTATTTGGTAAAAGTATGTAATGTTTAGTAAAAAGTATTTCATTTGATTCTTTTAAACAACAATATTGCACATTTATTGATAAATGTTGATCCTTAAAAAAAATTAGGCGACCCTTACGTTAAACTCGTTCTTGGCCCAAGTAAATCTCAGTCAACTACGATCAAGAAAGGCGACTTGAACCCAAAATATAATGAAGAATTTAATTTGTAGGAATTATTTATTTACAGAAAGTTTTTTAAAAAGTATTGACTAAAACTAAACCATTACATGATAATCATTTATAATAGCGTTACCGAAGATGAAAAGGAGGTCAAGGTTGAAGTCTGGGACAGAAATACCATTGGAAGCGATGAATTAGTAAGATACTCTAGAAAATTATATCAATCGATTAATTCACGTGATTCTAATTTTTCTACATTTTTTTTTAAATAGATTGGTTCAGAAGTTGTTCCACTTACTCAAGTTTACTCGGATGGTTTCTTAGATACTTGGATCAAAATAAAATCCAGTAAAGATAAAAGAAATCATGGTGAAGTTCATCTAACTTTAGAATTCGCCTATTAAAAAATTTTTCAATATTTATTGTAATTAAAAAATTTCTGTGATATAATCAAATAAAGTGAGTGTGAATATCGACATTATTGCATTTGTGTTACGAGTTTAAAATATGCATGTTAATTACTCAGCCGAATTTAATTACACCTTATTCAAACATGAACCGGGTGAAATGAAACATTTTAGGAAATATTAAATAATCGAATGATTAATTTCAGATGATATATATAAATAACTTTTAAATAACTTATATATCACCAATTTCTTTGTACCATAAATATACATTACTAATTTTTTGATTGATAAAAATATATTATATCACATCGATTAAGTATTTTTAGTATAAATCTCTTCCCGTTTTTTTTCTTTAAAAAAATTCCTAAATTTTTAAATTTTTTTTCGCAAAAAACAAAAATGGTCAAAGGTTTACTTACTGTTACCGTAGGCAAGTCTTATAATTTTTATATAAAATATCAATAATTATACTTACATATATACATACATGTTTATTTATTTATTTTATTTATCATTTTTAAACATTAATTCTTCATTCCCACGTTATAGTTTCAGCAAAAGGTTTGAGGAATATGGATGATGTTGGTAGGATATCAAATATTAATATATTAATAATCGTTCAAAAATTTATTATTAAATATTAAATAACTTTTTAATATTTAATCAATATAGGAAAAAGTGATCCTTATGTTAGACTTTGGATTGATGATGTTGATTCTCAAAGAACAACGACCAAAGTCGGTACTTTAGATCCAGTCTGGAATGAAACTTTTAAATTGTAATATATAATAAATTTTCCGTCATCATTTTTTATAAATCATCAATTCTTTCTTTTTTAACATTATTTATTTATTTATTTAATTCGCGTTTAAAAAGTCAAGTTAATAAACAAAATAAGCTCCATTTCAAAATATGGGACTCCGATGCTCCAGAAAAAGAAGGAAAAGATGACAAGGTATGTTAAAAAATTTAAAATAATATTAAGAGATTGTCCGGTTACTTGTTTATTTATTTATATTTCATGCAATTAGTTGGCATCAGGAAGCATCGATCTTAAAGGTGTGTTTGAAAAACATAATGTAGAGGAGACACATGAATTAACTCACAATCTTGGTTTCTCTAAAGATGGTGTAATCACTATTAAATTACATTTTGAACCTGCTGTTGCTAGTTAATTTAGTTCAATTATTATTTATTTCTTGTGATTGTTTTTTTTTTAAAAAAAAAGCTTTTGTATAAGAATTTTTTTTTTAAAGGATACAATTTTTTTTTGTTTTGACTTTTTTGAATAAATACTATTTAATCTTTTTATCCTACGCCATACACGCCATATATATAAAAATAAATTTGTAAATCAGCCATATATGCATATATATATAAATGCTTGTGCCTTATGGCCAAATTTATCCGTAATTCCATATCTATATATCTGTATATCAATCATACTGTACAAAAAAAAATGATCATTTCAGGTTTAAAAATAAATTAATGGAAATAAATGGGGAGTGAGTGACTCGAACACCCAACCTTCCGCTCTGGAGGCGGACGCGCTACCATTGCGCCAACCCCCCATTTTCTTATTTAGGTTAAAAATAATTTTATATGAAATTTTATAATAAAATCCGGTTAAGTAGTAAACGATCGTCCTGCGCAGCTATAAAAGTTTTTTTTTTTCGTTTGATTTTTATACTATGTATACTATAAATATTATTTTTTTTTTTATTCCATTATTACAATGATGGGCTTATTTTACAGGTATTTTTTTTTTCAACTGATTGGATTATAATTTAACGGTAAATATTTTTCGATCAAGAGAGAGAGATATGTGGCTTTTTTTTTATAAGCAAACGATAAAAACCTTAAAAATTATTAAGGTTTCCTATAAATAAAAAATTTCTTTTTTAATCTTTTTTTTTCTTCATGACGGCAAATCGACAACATGCATAGAGAATTAGTTTTTTTTCCTAATTTACAGAATTTACAGTATATGCATGTTTTGCAATTTGCATTAGCCGTAATGCATGTAAAAAATATTAAAAGCAATGGACCCTTAAAAAATCGTATGAAAGACCAATCGAAATTACAGAACTTTAATTACAATGTTTACATTTTACATTTTCTTTTTAAAAGCGGTTAAACTTTTTCATAGTAATGATTCTACATTTCTATGGATAATCTTTTTATTTTATTTTGAATTTTTGAGATTGATAATTTTTATTTATTTATTTATAATGTTTATTTTATTATATAATGTTATTACATTTACAAAATATTTTTTTTCATTCCGAAATTAATAAAATAAAAGAATTTACACGCAAAATTTAAGGAGAATTTATTAATAAGGAAAATTGTTCATAGATTTAAAAATAGAATATAAAAGCACACACACAATATAAACAACCCCCAAAATAAATTAAAATTACTAAAATAAGATCTAAAGGAAATAAATTAAACCAACAAAAAAAATTGTAGTATATATATATATATTATTAACTGACGAATGATTTTTTTCTATTATTATTATAAAGTGAAAATTAAAATGTTAATAACACGTGATCGGGTATGATTATTATCTAAAATATTTTAATACATCAAGTAACCGAATATTAAACAAATCAATTTCAAACCAACTATAGGAGCGAATTTATCAGCGGAATTGGGAACAACAGAAGGTGATGGAGCTTCAGCATAAGCAGCAGTGGTAGGAGCAGAGGAAGCAGGTGGATAAGCAGCTGGAGCTGGAGATGATTGAGCATCAGGGGCAGGAGCGGCATCTGGACCTGGGGCTGGAGCTGGAGCCGGATCTGAAGCTGGAGCTGAAGCTCCTCCTACATAAGCTGGAATAGATTTACCAAGACAATCTTCTACGGTAACAAAAGTATATCCTTTGCCTTTGATCATGTCAATAACTTTTGGAACATATTCAACACTATAACCTTTAATATCGTGTTGTAATGTGATAAAGGAATCGGTTTGAGGATTGGAAGGATTAATAATATTAGCCATATTAGTGAAAAGTTTTGGTTGATCTGCAAGTTTTCCATCATATTGCCAATCATTAGAATCGCAATTCCATTGTATTATAGTTAAGCCCATTTCACCTTCCAAAACTTTGGCGCAGGCTGCGTTACAATTACCAAAAGGTGGTCTAAGAAAGAAAAAAAAATCACGAAGGATAAAGTTAGTTATAAAGTTACTATTTTTTTTAATATATAAATTAAAATATAAGCTTACCTAGCCATTGCCGGACTTACACCGATAGTATCTTGAACAGCTTTAAGATTTATAGTATATTCACTTTTTACTCCCTCAGGACTTAACTTATTCATATCAGCGTGTGTATTTGAATGCAAAGCGATTTGATGCCCCGCATCGAAAGCGGCTTTGAGAGCCTCTTTTCCTCCGTCTTGATTGATGCTAACACCTAAAACGAAAAATGTAGCAGGCACTTTTGCAGCAGCTAAATATCCTAATAATTTTGGAGTGAACTCTGATGGACCATCATCGAATGTTAAAGCAACTTGTCCTGGAGTTTTACACTTGGTGATGAATCCAGGACCATCATCTTGTGCATATGCACCTCCTACTACTGCTAAGGCTGCCAATGAAATTATATTAAAAAGGGTTGATAAATGCATGTTTTTTACAATGTATTAATTATTCGATTTATTGCTATGATGATTAATTATAGCAAGCGGAAAAAGGATGGAATAAAAAATATATATATAAATATATATATATAATATTTTTTTTTGAATAAAATCAAAAAAAGACGAAAAAAAAAGTATGGTTTAAATATCTTTTTTTTTGACATTTAGGAAAGTTCGAACAATATATTTAATATAAATAATCCATATTGCATGTAAATACTAAATTAAGTAATCATGTTAGAAATGCAGATTATGTATATTGTATATTGTTGATTGAATGAATGATTGAAGTGTGGCTAATATATAAAAGTAAAAAAAAAAAACTATCTAAATATATCCGATAATTTCCGTGGAGTACATCAAAATTATTTTACTTTTGAAGAATCATAAAAGAGACCTTAGAGAAAGTCATGATTTTTAAATATGAACTTGCTTGAACCTTAAGATTTCAGCACAAAAGAACCATCACTGCGTGGTACTGCGCAAACAATTGAGTTAAAAATTGGTATGTATAATATATTCATTGAAGAGAAAAATAAAGAATAAACTGCAGATTGTCTGCATTTTTTTTTTTTTTTACGAGAAAAGTAATCTGATACTTTTGGTATACAAATTTTCACTGTAAAACAGGAACATTCCTTTTTTTTTTTAACCCAATGGGGTTAGCGAGAATTAAAACGTACATCAAGGTGGAACAGATATGCATATAAAGAAATTTTTTTAATCTCTCAAGCATAAAATCGAAATCGGGACCTTGTAAATAAATAAACTTGTCACACGTGTGACATATTACGATTCTCAAGGATGGCATTATAATATTTCTAATACGAGTCAAGAAAAATTGAAAACTCCTTATTGCAATTAGGAGACACACAGAAAAGGAACAATTAATAAATTCGTTAATAAGCGAAAAGGATCACAACTATGATCGGACTAAATAATACGGGTTGAACTAAAAATAAAATTATTTAAATGCAGGTTTTTATTAAAAATGCACAATGTGCATGTATGTTAAATATACTCACAACTAAGAGCTCTTATATCGGAGTTTATTTATATAATAATATACGAGCAGATTATCATTTATGAAAATCGCGGAAAGTTCGAATCGAATTCACTCCGAAATAGATTTGAGGATTTTGATTTGAGTTAATTAGTATAAATGTATAATAGATAAACAGTTACTATTAGCGAGTTAATCAGTAATGTTTCACAAA
Source organism: Glomus cerebriforme (assembly GCA_003550305.1). Classification (NCBI taxonomy): domain Eukaryota; kingdom Fungi; phylum Glomeromycota; class Glomeromycetes; order Glomerales; family Glomeraceae; genus Glomus; species Glomus cerebriforme. The sequence continues at coordinate 79,607 of QKYT01000186.1, read as the reverse complement.
TAAATTATATACGTAATATATGTTAAAATTTTTTCCACAGAAATATCGAATTTATAAATAAACTTCAAAGTTTTTTTTTTGCTTAATATTTGTATATACTCTCATCATTTTGCTTATTTATTAAATGTTTCACGATTATATTTCGTCAGACATGTAATCGATAATCTCAATGGTTCAAGACTTCGGTGAAGGCGAAATGGAATTTGAATTTTGAAGTGAGTTTTTTTTAATATGTTTTTAACCTTTTTTGGATAATTATTTATATAAAGGAAATTCATTCTTTTAAATTACGTGGGTCACACAATGAATTATTTGCATAACTTTATATACATATATATATAAAAAAAAAAAAGAAATTTTTATTCTTATTATAAAATGAGATACTTTATTTGATTTAGTCCCTTATGTATTGAAGATTCGAAAGAAGCGATGTAGATTTAAAAATTTGTTTTATTTGTCAAATGAAGAATAAATATTTGAAATCTTGTTTCATCATTTACTAGAATAGAAAAAATAATTCACATGTTGACCGCAGAAGGTTGAAACATTATAAAAAAAAATTCCCTCTCAATTAAGCAATTATTTGGGTTTAATTTCAACTTTGAAACTTCAAGAAGTCCCAAATTAAGGTTCATGCACAGCTCTGAAAAAAAAAAGTATTAGGGTAGTAATGTATATCAGATATCTACTGATTTTTTAAATCTACACAACACCGCATTTTTTTTGGCCCAATGAGACTATACAATGGTTATATATATATAAATGGGCATCGTAAGGTGCCTCAGTGACGTACATTTAAGGTGATATTGATTGGGCGATTGAATGTTTTGATCATACGACTCATGCAAAGTTACATTAGTTGTCAATCTATCAGCTATTATTTCTATTATATCTATATGCATTAGGAAAGTCTGTGTAATTCAATATAAAAAGGGTTTGGATCAAAAAGTAAATAAAAATAAACATTTTCTTTTTTGTTTTTTTCTATTAATAATACAGCATAAAATAATGAAACTTTATTTTGTTTTGAAAAATTTTTTAAGGACTAAAATTGAAGAAAATAAATCTAAAATAGAAAATGCGAATTCTCCAGTGACAGGCGAAGGTCGTGTTTATCATGTTGGAGTAAAGAGAGGAGAAGGTACGACTTAAATTTTTATATTAATGTATTATATTTAAATATATATTTACTATTTTATATTAATTCTTGTTTATCTCATATAAATAGTCGCGAATAGGATTATAACGGTTGGTGATCCGAAGAGAGCGGAAGAATTTGCTAAATGGCTTGACAAAGATACTCCAATATTTCGTATAAAATCTCATAGAGGTTTCTTAACATTAACTGGAAAATATAAAGGTGTTCCTGTATCAATAGCAGGGATAGGAATGGTAATTATTAAACTTTTTCAAGTTTTATTCTTTTTTTTGAAAAAAATTCTCATTATTAATATAATCACACAATCTTACCTTTTTCTTTAGGGAATGTCTATGATGGATTTCTTCGTTAGAGAAATTAGAAAGGTTGTCGATGGACAATTGTCTATTATAAGATTTGGATCATGTGGTACAATTGGGGAGGCTAAAGTTGGTGATATGATTGTACAAAACAGTGCATTTGCGGTCACGCGAAATTATAATTATAGTTGTTTCTTTGATGAAAATGTAACACCATCAAGCGAAGAAAAACCATATAATTTCACTAGAATCTTTTTCGCTGATATAGATTTATGCAAAAAGATTGAATCACAATTAGTAAAATCTTTTGGTAAAGAACATGTATTTACTGGATTAAATGCAACATGTGATTCATTTTATTCATCTCAGGGTCGTAAAGAAGATAATTTTCGTGACTATAATTCAGATTTAATTCCAAATACTCATACAGGAACTATTTCAAAGACTTATCCAGGTACAATTTCAATAGAAATGGAAACATTTATGTTGTTTCATTTAGCAAAATCAAGTAAAGATCATAGTATTAAAGCGGCATCTGCTGCGATGGTATTTGCAGATAGAATTACAAATGAGTTTATTAGTCCTGAAAAAATTGAAGAATTACAAAAAGTTGGTGGTAAAGCTATATTAAACGCTTTAGTCGAAATTGAATTAAACGAAGTTCATCCTGATAACGAAAATTGTGTTTGGAATCGCAAAAATAAGTTTCTTATATTGTAAAAAAAAAGCAAATTCCTTATTATTTGATATTAAAATGTATTATTATAATGTACAAGTAAATTTATTATATATTTAATACTGTACAGTATGTAAATCACAAACCCAAAAAAATACATACATAGATATATAATTTCTCCATTAATTAATTATCTAACACGAAGAGAATACTGTAAATAATACTTTGGGTAGAAAATAATGGTTACAAAAAAAAAGGGAAGGAAAGTTTATAGCGGTTAAGCCATTATGTTACTGAGCTAAGGATATACGAAATCTCCTTTTTGTAATGGATAATGTTGCAATCTAACGTTAAACCGCCAAATTAAGAAATAGAAATAACACTGCAAGAAAAATTATATAAAGTTATTTTAGATTTTGTAAAGAAACTCTCTCCTCTCCCATTTTGTACTTACCATTATTACGAAATCAATTACAATAAAGAGAGAAAAAAAGTTGAATAAACGTTCAACTCCAACTTCGCAAAATCCATTCGGCAATCTTGGATTATCATAAAGTGCCGGTGGAGGTACATAATATGGATTATTATTTTCAAATGCATCTATCCATTTAACTCCTCCATTATTACATGACCATACAATCCTATATGAATAGTGATGTAATGACCATAACATTACACCTGCTCTAACTGCTCCTAATAATATTATTATGGGATAGACTACAACGAGCAATCTACTAAATAAATATGATCTAAAAGAAAGTGCAATGACACCTATTATTGCTAATGATCCCTGAGCCATTGCATAACCACCATAAATTTCCGCTTCATGAAGAAGCGTAAAGAAAAAATCTCCTAATTTAAATAAAAAAATGCCCCCTCCAATTTCATATAACTATTATACGTACGTAGAAAAATCAATTAATTTAAGCATACATTGATGATTACATAGTAATAGGTTTAATTTTTAATTTATCTTACCGCCATTATCGTACCAAGAACCATTGCTCCGGCTCGCAACGGAAATAAACACAAACAATTATCGCACCACATATTATATTATTTCGTAATAGAAGAACGTGAAAGTGTCAGCTGGCTTAAAAAGCAAGGTTGAGTTGTCGTTAAAGAAGTCGTTTGACTTTACTATACTGGTGGTTAAGTAAATTCAATAATTGGGAATTAAAAAAGAGCAAAAGAACAGAATATTCATAAAATAAGAGCAGATGGTTTCGAATTAAGATCAGGATTTGCATTTAAATATACCTTTTTTTATCCATTTTCTTTTGCCCCTTATTATTTTCTTCTAATTTTGGACTTCATATGTTTAAATATGACTTCATTTATTTAACCCCATTGCCCTCGTTACCCAACAAAAAAAAAAAACCTCCTGTTGTGTAATTAATAATTTTGTCCCATGAAGTAATTTCAATGAAATTCACTGGATATTATCTTTAAAAATTGTCAAAGTAAATAGGAAAGTGTTACACCAACGGTCGCTAAATTCCTTTTAAACTTCTTGAATTTAAAAATATCTTAAATTAAATTTTAATTATTATTTTACCAAAAAGAAGAAATTCGCGAGTTCCATTTTATAATGAACTACTAAGTGCATACGGATTATAAATTGTATC
>QKYT01000186.1:48192-74722 GCA_003550305.1 Glomus cerebriforme | reverse complement strand
ATATACATGGATAAACCTTATTTATTTATAATTTAAATAATGCTAGACATATTTAGTTACACTTATTACTAATTTTATAAAATAGAAATTTTTTTTTAAAAAAAGGCGTCATTATTTATTATTACTAGCTATTAATAAAAAAAATATTCCTATGGTTTTTTATATTAAATCATTATTAATATAATTTATATACAGTATATTCAATTCTACAGTATAATTCCGTTACAAAAGAAAGAAATGATATTTATTATTCACTATAAATAAGATCAAAGAATTCATATAATTTTATTAAATTATTATTCAAGAATACACAATTTATCATAAAATTATACATATTGCATTTTACAATTATTTGTTTATGTCATCACAACCATAAAAGGACGTGCACTTTCTCTATTATGGGTGAGTTTTGATAACCAAATCTCCTTAGATATCTATATATACCCGTAGTCTTGAAGAGAAGCAGATGGCCTGACAAAGTTACTTTTGACTTACCGATAAAGCAAGATGAGGAGTAAGATCACTATTACTAAACTATATAGTACAATCCCATATATACCATATGTATCTAGTCTGAGAGGTCTCATCTTGCTCATTAAGAATGGATTGCGAGATAGCTTTTTCAAGTCTTAAATCAAGTCTGAATTGAGTCCGAATTGAATTATTAAAATCCTGATTCAATTCAAATTTATGCAAAACCCTAAATTTCATATATATGTAATTATAAAATAAAAACTTCATACTCCTTTATAATTACAGTCTTAAGAAGTATAATCATAAGAGAAAACTAGAATAGAAGGATATTATTTGAAAAAATAATCATATACAATAGTCTGAAAATATTAATATTTTGTTATATAAGATTGGTTATCTGAATACATAAAAAGATATCTAAAAATTCTTGTTGAAAAAATAAGAGCTGTATAATATATAAATTACATATTATTGATATATAATACAGTATTATACTTATAATACAAAACTTACTTTTTATTATAATAGATAATGCATTAAGAATTATATTAAAAAGTATTTCTGAATATGAAAGTGAAGTGAAATAATATAAAAATAAAATATAAAGTTAAGAGTAAATCAGAAGTATGAATTTTCTTTTTATCTTTCAGTTTGCTAATATAATATAACAAAATATCCATTTTATTAGTAAAATTTGTCAAAAATTTATTATATAAAAAAATCTGATATATTGAGAATAGATTTGTTATAGACTATAATAATTTATTTTAAACTTTAATTCTAATATATTGAGATTTTACTTATAAACTAGTATATTAAAATTCTGATATATCAAATTTTACTATATAATATTTTTTGCAATAAATCTAAAATTATTCATTTTAAAATAATATTAATGAAAATTGATTAAAATCAAAATCTCTTATGATTTATATAGGAGTGTATGAAATATAAATGCATATGAAAAATTGGTTAAATAGGTGCATTAAGTAGTATAAAGAAGAAGAAACTCTTATTTATTGGTTAAAAATAATAATTATTTCAATATTTTTTATTATATCAGAAAGTTTTAAACAGACATATAATGTATTAATATATACTATGTGTTATTCAATGCCAAAAAATGTTGCGTAATGAACTCTTTATCAATTAACATAATTAAAAATGTATTACATAATATATTTTTAAATGTATAATAATATATAATAAAATTAATGGCAGTTTAAAAATATATATAACAATATTAGGTTAGTTGAAAAATGCATATAATAATACAAATTTTAGTATACATTAACTACATTTAAAATAAAAGTATTATTAAACTTGTCAAATTAATTTTATTATATTTAAACTATATTTGCTTATTAAAAATATACTAAATTACAAATTCTTCTTAAATATACTAATTATCTATACTAACTAAGTATTCAATTTCAATACTTAACCTTAGAATCTATAATAAAGTAAAAAGAAATATTAATTAACATTTCTCATAAAAAAGAATAAATAAATTAAGTTTTATAACTAAAGTTATAAAACTTATGTATTGATTCCAAAAATTCAAATTTTAAATTTTAAGAAATAAACTGAGTTAGAACATTACATTTGTTACAAAACTTACGTTCCAAGTTCAGAAATAAACCTACAAAAAAAAGAGAAATATTTAGTTAGAATATTTCTTAAAGAAAAAAAAATAAAAAAAAAAATAAAGTTTCATAATAAAATATTCATTACAAAATTTACTATTGTAATTCCTTTATATCCAATACTCTGTAATAAAAAAATAATTGCTTTAGGTAATTGTTTAAAAGTTGCAGTTTGATAAATTTGTAATATTATATTAAATACAAAAAAGATATATCCAGTACAAAGTTTAGCATGATAATAATATGAGATCCAATTCCAAAATTATAAAAAAGGTATAATTAAATCAGTAACTTGAGTTGAAAAATAACAAATTTGACAATAACTTTTGAGTTTTATATTAGGTATTTCTGCTAAATGTTTATCTTTATGGTTATTTACTTCATCTAGATCTTTATAATAATAAAATAGCATATATTATTCAAAGTAATATATTATTGAAATCTTATAAGAAGCACCAAATTGTTACATTGTATGTAAATACAAATAATTAACTAAAAAAAACCTAAAGTAATCTATTCAGATGTATAGGAAATCTAAAAATAAGTGTATATTTTATATGTTTATATATGAGAATAAATGTAAATCAAATAAATTAACAGAGATTTGAACATACTTCAACATAAATTTATAATAATTTCACAATACAAATCAATATACAATTGATTAATACAAGTAATAGAGTAACGTAAAAGTAAAATATACATTTAACTTTAGACTTTATTAATGAGTTAATAGCTAAATTATCTAACTCTATTCAAAACTACTAGAAAAGACTCTAAGTTAACTAGGTCTAAAACTAAATACTTTTATATAAAAATAAATATTAAGAAAATAAAATAAATAATATAAATATAATAAATAAACTAAATATAATATATATAATAAGTATAATAAAATAAATTAAATAAATTAAATAAATTTAATAGGTAATACCATTTTTATCTTTTTCACCTGATGCATAGTAATAATATTCTTTATTATGACAATTATTACCATTATTAAAACCAGATATTTTTATTTGGCATAATATAGATTGATATATATTAAATTGCGGAAATATATACATAATGTACATACTTATTATTTCATAGATTTCTGAGAATAACTAGGTTATTCACTGATGCCTTGGGGGTCCTTCCGAAGGGAGGGGAGCATCAGTGAATAAAGTTATTCATAAGATTTCTATTGGAATAACAGGTTTATCTCATTGCGTATGACGTATATACCAATGGATTTTATATTTAATATACTTTTCTCAAGCTTCTTATAAACTAGTGGAATAAGTGACAAAAAAATCCATCGGTATATATATAATACCAATGGGATAAAATCTTATTACTAATTATTACCAAACCTATGCCTCTATTTTTAAAAAATATATTATTCACTATTTTTCATTCGTTCATTTTCAAGATAATTAAATATAATTTGTATTATTACTATTAATTTTATTTATATATTTACTTTTAGTATTAACATTGAAATAATATGCTATTGTTATTGTTACTGTTGTTAACAGAGTTATTTTTTTTACATATAAATTTTTTAAAATCTTTGGTGATTAATAAATAATGATGTTTTAATTAAAAATTTTATTGGAAATTAAAAATTAGAAATTACTATACTTAAAAAACTGCATATAAATAATTATTAATTGTCTTTTGAGATAGATTATTTTTGTACTAAATTTCTTGAACATTTTATAATAGAAATAAATATTTTACAATCTCAAATTGAGTTAATCAAAGTTTAGGTATTACATCATTATTGTAGCATCATTATTTTATTTGAACTACTGCCAGATTATCAGATAAATTAAATCGATCAACTATAACTAAAAATAGTCAACTATAATTAATCAATTGGCATAATTATGTTAGAGCCATGTCATATATTACCTAATATTAGTTTCATAAGAGATCCTACTCTCCCCCAGGTAAGATTTTTTTAATCAATAATATTTAAATATATATATAGTATTGATTTTGACCAATAAAAATGCATAATTTTATGTCACGTAAGATTTTGTTTTACCCTCCATCTCTTAAAATATTACTTAATAAATGTTATGTTCCTTACATAACTAAGACTTTATCAAGCAATGTCTAGAGAAAATTTTTTGGATGTTATTTAGATCTCTATTAATTTGAAATTTATATTTATCATATCTAAATACTTTATTTTCACCCAAATTTCTTTACAACGACTGCATAATTTACTTGTATATGCTTCAGATGCAGATATTATTATGATTTTACCAAATTCTTCTGCTTTAGATAACAATCAATTTCTAAACTTAGCATACATTCAACTTATTATCTTTTGAACTGTTTTATTATTAAGTTTTTCTTTTTTGTCTATAAAATATCTGTATACAATTATATCAAAAGTCTTAGTTAATCATAATGCAATTTTTTATATACTTCATCTACTAAATTTTGAATATGTCTTCTCATGTATACTTAAGTGCACTTAATAGAGTTATGATTTTTTGCTAATATTCTGGTAATGTATGAGATAAAGATATTAAGAGCAAAACATAAGTAAAAAATACAATTGATATTATTATTTCTGATATTTTCATAACCAACTGTAGGAAAATACTATGTAAGAAAGATACAAACTCTGGGATCAATAACTGTAATATGAATTTCTTCTGTTTGGTTCTTATAGATAGATTTTCTGTATACTTATACAAATATCTAATATCCTAATTTCTTCTTATATATTAGCTTCAAGTCTATTTTAATTTTGCAAATCTCATTTAGCCAACCATAATTGTGTTTTTGATATTTATGATGAAATAGTAACTTCATTTTGTAATGTGAATATTTAGGATCAACAACAAGAAGCTTCTTATTATATACAAGCCTGATATAAAAATGGAGTGATTCATGATAGTATTAATCATGGATGATAATTATCTGATGATTATTTTTCTTAGATCTAAAATGAAGAATATGATGTTGATGTTGATATTGATTCTTTTTATTTCTTGTGATAATCTCATCTCTTGATTACTTATATAGTATCTGAGATGGTATGATCTAATACTTCATATAGAACCTTATCCATAAAAATCTATTCCTTTATATATTTAATCTTTAGCCAGAGAAGCATTCTAAAGAAAAATTGCTTTGTAATCCTATAATCCAAATGGTAATTGTCCATTATTATATGATAAATTAATCTAGTACAACCCATCCACTATTAAAGTAAGGTCTTTTGAAAGAAATTGGGATACATTCATATTTTTAGTGATCATATCAAATTTGCCTTCTTTATTCTTTTGGCTTGTTATATTGTTTGCACTTTCTTCTTGTATTTTTTATTTTTTTTTTATTTTCATTCTTATCTGAATAGATCAAGTTAATTAGAATTCATTTGCTTGATCACTTATTACAAAAATAAAGCTAAAGTTAAATATTTATATGAAAAAATAAAATATTTACCTGGCAGAATGCTTTTCTTATAATCAGCAAATAAAGACTGTATTAATGACAAGGATATTCTGAGATAGTTCCCATTCGTCTATTAGGTTATCTTTTAAAAGAACTATGATCTTTGTGCTATTAAGCTTAAAGACAAACTTGAGAAGGTCAAAGGTGAACTGACACAGCCTGTTTCTGTGAACAATAACAACTTCTTTAACCAGTCTGTGACTTGATTATTCCAGTAGGGAATGCAATCCAGATCTCTTGAAATTGATATCAGAGCCAATGTCTGAAATGGTTTGAAACCTGTGAGAGGAGATATTGTTTCTGTCTTTCAAGATCTTCTTTCTGTTTTAAGCTTAAGATCCTGGCATAAACAAAAGATTCATGTTGGGATTTCAAGAAGGAGGTGGTGGTAGTGATAGTGATAACATGATTTCTAAATATGGATTTAATGTTATAAACTCTATATCCTGAGAAAAGTCTAGAAGATTGTATTTTGCTTTTCCTATTCCAACACTGAAGTGTACTAGCTGAAACGCCTAAAAGTTTAGATATTTTAGAAGCAGAAAGTAATATAATTTTAACTAATATCTGTGTTATAATATATAAACACATAAAGATGTAAAACATACAATTTACAAGCACTTTATACATTTTTAATGTAGCTAAGCAATGAGGTTATGAATACCTGATAAATGGGCCTTTGAACCAGAAAAAGTCATGTCAAGTATCTTATGAGAAAAAGATATTCAAGAATAGTTAGCCACTGTGATAACCAATTATCATTAATCAATTAATAAGTAGTGCAGTTAATAATATTTTTGCGTAGCAATTTGAGACAATTTAATATTGATTCAACCTTTTTTTAATGGTTTTTTATGGTATAAAGCATTATAGCATCTTTGAAACATGAATAAATAGTAATAATTATATTTGATTATTGGCCATTATTCTACATACTTTTCTGCTTTTTTGGGCAAGTTTTTATACCAGTATTTTGTTGTTTACAATTGTCAAAGTGTTATTGAAAATATAACAACTTTGTAATTATTTTTGCAATATTGAAAAATGAATTCCTTTATGAAAAATGCTGAAAATTCTTGGTACTTTAGAAATTCAGAAGTGAAAAAGAGAATGGTCTCAGATAAAGAAAATCCCAAATTTTATTAATCATCGTATTTAATATATTTATCGCTGTTTTTGAATTACTGTAAACTGCGCATTGTCAATCATTTATAAATAAATTGAAAACATTTGTATCATATGATAATTAACATTAATAAGCCAATAAAGGGCAAATTTATCCTGTTCTGGGGTATAGGTTCTTATTCTGTTCTATAACTGTATTAATCATGTGATATTTACTCTAAAAAAACTTATTTATACAGGATATACAGGATAATAGCCTATATCTGAGGTATATTTTAAGGATACCTGCCAATAAAATTTACTAAAATACTTAACACGTGATCTGTAAAAAAATTTTTTGTTTTGCTCATTTCATACAAAAGAAAAAAAAATAATTTATTTTTCTTAAACTTTATAATAAAAGTTTTTTGATCTTTAAAAGAATAAACAAAATACCAATTTAGCAATTCAAAAATTATTTTAAAAAGTAATGAACTATTAATTATTATATCACAAAATTATAAATTTTTATAATTAGCTATTAATTTAAAAAAAATAATAAAACCCACCAATTTCCTCTAATAAATAATAAATATTAAGCGTCTCTAATCTTACATATTCATAAAAAGAATGTATTGGACAAAGAAAATAAAATAAAACTACTTTTAGATAATTTATTTCCTAAAAAAATTAAAAATATTTCAAGTTAGAATAAGTTATGATAAAAAAGATAAAATATATATAAAAAAAATAACCAAATATATATATATATTATAATGAAAAAAATGAATAAAGTCTAGAACCAAATTTTTACAATAAAAACTTACTTGTAAGTGTAAGGAAACCATGGTATAATCGTTAGTAATCATTTGGAATCGTTAGGAATCGCTAGGAATCATTTGAGAAATTGTAACACTTATTTTACCCTCAAAGGTATTTTTACATACAAAAAACTCTCAAAACAAAAACTTCAAATACTAGGTTATGAAGTTTAATAAAAGTTAAAAAGTTCCAAGTAAAAAGAGTTCATGTAAAAGTTTAACTAATACATATTTTTTGTGGCTTGTGAAATCGGCAAGCATATGTTTTTTGTGTGCCAGGTTGGTGGCGCATGCGGTGACAAATAAGCGTGACAAATAGGGTTCACACCACCATAAAAACTGTCCCCCAGATAAATAGTAATTTTGAATTCCATCCATGCATCACGCCGGTGACAACAATATGCAGCCACAAACACATTATATCACGTGCAAGTGCATAATTATATATGCATGCGCCACCAACCTGGCACACAAAAAAGATATGCAATCGGCAATTTTATTTATAAATGATCGACAATGCGCAGTTTACAGTAATTCGAAAACGACGATAATAAATTATTTTAGTTGATTAGTTGATTGATCTAAGGATTTTAAGGATGATGATTGATTTAAGGATTTTTTTTCTTAGACTTCCATTTGCATAGAATAGTAGGGACAATAGGGACAGAATACAGAATCGCAACCAATTGATCTAAATCACCGTCCTTATGAACATCTCTAAAACGACCCTATGAAAATTTTTCATGGGGACAGATTTTCTGATGATTTGGGTGATGGACCATCGCTAAAAAATTCCGATATATTATGCGAAATTATGCAAAAAAATGCGACCCTGCCTTTTCACAAATGTTCAAAGCCAGATTATATTGCATATGGCATTATATTTTTTCTTCTGAGATATAGATATATCTCGATGCACATTGATAATCATACAATAAAGTTCTGTTATTATTATTTTTTATTGACGTACATTCACCTAATTTTGATACATTCAAGTGATTGACCATTCCCAAGATTGTCAGCAAGTTCCATCATCAAGATTCGAATAAAAAAATTGTATCGTACTTATAAGCGGATAAATTAATCACGAAATTTAAGATTTATTTGAAATAGAAATAAGCTAATTATTTATTAAATATAAAATCTTCATTACCGTACATTGTTAAAAAAAAAATACAAGTCCAAAACAGAAATTTGTTCACAACAAAATAATACGAGAGTAAATTAATAACTTGACATCAATGTAAAAGCTGAAACTATATAGAAGAAACTAGTTTTCTATAATTTCATGTTTTCTTATACTAATCAGGGGAATCATGTATAGTCATACTAAAAACTAGCATTCGCATTAATAAAAATAAAAATAAGTAAATCATGATGAACGCAATTTTGTTTTATTGATCATATAAAGTTGCCAAAACAACTGATACAAAAAAAAATAAAAAAGTTTCTGGGCAACTATTGAATTCAAATAAGATGTCTTTAGATTTTATAGTTGAAATTGAAGTAGATGAATAATAGTTAAAGTTGTTTTAAAACTCTAAAAGCTCGCATAGCGATTTTTTTAACTATTTCTCTGGTTTTTCCCAAATTTATTCCGAGTAGTTTTTGTGTAATTTCCATAAAAATACTAAGTAAAATTTCTTTCACGACTGCCAAAAGAAATTTTTCATTTTCTTCTCCTGTAAATAGTTCGAAAGTTACGCAGAATAAGGTATGTGCACCAATTGTACTAATGCTATTACTAAACATAACCCCAGTAACAATACTAGAAATAGCACATTCACCAAAGGATTTTACCAATTTTTCATCATCAACAGGTTGTTTAGCAGTAACCAGTGAAATCAAGATGAAAGCTATAAAAGCTATTGATAAGAAAGTTGAGGGTATCTTCATAATAACAGATAAATTCCAATGTTTTTTTTGTTTATACGTGAACAGAAAAAAAAATTATTTAAGAGATATCATATCTTTTATATACTGTATATCCCAATCGTAATCGGAGTTTATACTTCGTATACATTGCACATGAAATCTTACCAGATTTGTAGGATGTCATATGCACATTACAGTACTGCATTGGATTCTCCTTTCTCATAATAATGGACAATTTTATACGAATTGAAACCCGTACTCTTTTGCAATGAATAAAGGTCTGTCTATATTTGAAACAAGAAAACATTGAGGTATTTTGCTTTTGTAACTGCCGGTAAAATTTAATTACTCTGCAGTGATATATCATAATGGGGTTTTGTTTTAGCACTTCTGTGCCGTAAGAGACATCACAAAACTTAAAGGCAGGACGAATTCTTTAGTTAGAATTTTTGTTAAGGAAAGAAAACAATAGAATTTTTTTATGTGAGCCGCTAAACGAGAATAACGCTCGAAAACAATTTATAGATATCATTGTTAAATGGTTTAACACTATATTTTTTGATCTGCACCTTCCTCTATAATTTACTATATATCTAATCACATCATTTATTCATAGATGGCTACTCGCTACTGTAATCAGCTTGTAGAATCAGTGGTGATTTTCGCAGTATTGGCATCATGTGGTATAATTTGTGTTCCAAATCGCCAATAATGTTCATCTCTATGATATGCTGATATGGAAACAGAAACATATCTGTCCAAAAAATATAACAAAGTTAATGCCGAGAAAATGAAAACAGATATGTGATAATTTTACAACAAATGTATCCCAGTTTCATGAAGAACTCAATAGGCGACAACAAATCGAAAGATGATTACCATCCACGAAAACTTGACCACCTTGAAGGATATTTGAGGATTCTAGCTCCATATATTCTGATTTCTGAATATTTCTCCTGTCCTTAGACTCCAATGATTCGACTTTTAAATGACACAGTATTTTAAAGGAAGGGAAGGAAAGGGTGTAATTACTATTACTACAAATATTATTTATCATTTATCAATATATTAAAATTATGATAGTGAGATTAGTCGATCAGCATAAGTACATTAAATTCCACACAATACTAATGAATGTGTAATAATAACAGGATAATATTGGAAATATAGATTAAAAATATAAAGAAAAAAAGAAAACGACTTGAAATATAATGAATCATTAAAAAATTTTTTTTTATTCACACATTAATATAATAGTAAACTTTTTATCAAGAATGATCTGAATTGTATTTTATTTTGGCGATTTCAACTAATTCAATAAATTCGCCACTCTTTTCACACATTGCTCTAAAAACTGATTTTGGATTTTGGATTAATAAATAAGGATGATCAAATTCTACGATTCTTCCAGCATCTAGAAACGAAATCAAAAAAAAAAAAAAATATATATATATATATCAGCACATAAAAAACACATATGATTTTAATAAGATTAAGACTTACCTAATACCAAAATCTTATCATAATCAACAACAGTTCTTATTCGATGTGCAATACATAATAAAGTAGAATCTTTAAATTCTTGTCTAATAGTTTCTTGAATCATTTTATCAGTTTTAAAATCTACACTAGCTGTCGCTTCATCCATAATAATTAGTTTTGATCTACGTACTAAAGCTCTAGCTAATGCAATAAGCTGTCTTTGGCCTTGTGAAAAATTACTACCATTTTCACTTACAAATACATCGAGACTCCAATTAAAATGATTCTGTTTTAAATGTTCATTTGATTTTATTCCACCTTCAAGAAATTCTGTTTCTGAGGATGATGATGATTTGTTTTCCTCATCAATTAAATGTGTCCTTTTAAGGGCATTCCACAATTCGACATCATCATATTTACAAAAAGGGTCGAGATTACTCCTATATAATTAAGTAAATCATAAATATTTATGAATAAATAAATTTCACTCATGTGGCATTATATCCTTTACCTTAAAGTACCGCTAAACAATACTGGATCCTGAGGTATTATAGTTAGTCTACTTCTTAAATCAAAAAGTCCGAAAGTTGAAATGTCAATATCATCAATAATAATTTGTCCCGATGTTGGTTCCATAAATCTAAAGAATGAAAGAGCTAATGTTGATTTTCCGGATCCTAAAATATTACGATAAATAGTTAGACAAAATTCAAAAAAAAAAAATAACTGAAAAAAAGAAATTATCTCATACCCGTCCTTCCAACTATTCCAACTTTCTCTGATGGTTTAATATGAAATGACACATTTTTCAATACGGGTGGGTTTTCTGGTGCATATTGCATTACGAGATTATTCACTTTGATTTCTCCTTTGAAAGGCCATTCAGGAGGAGGTCTATGACCTTCAATTACTCTAGGAGGCTCTTCCTCTAATTCCATATATTCTCGAATTCTTTCAACTAAATAAATAATAACAAAACTTTAATAAATAATTTAAATAATTCAACATAAATCAATATTACATTTACCAGAATTCATATTCATCTCTTGTAGAGCGTACATTCTCAATACCCATAATAAATGTCCAGAAAAATTCAATGCATAAGTGAGCGCAAAACCTGCTAATCCTGGATCCATTCCTTTAGATAACCGATATATAATGATGGCTCCAGTAGCTAAACTCATCAATCCTGCGACTATATCAACACGAGTATTAAGCCAGCGATTACATGCCCAATTAAATATAAATGGCCGATTATTCCCATCCACAAGCGAAAACATGTTTTTCATTAATTTATTCTCTGCGCCAAATGCTCTTATGGTTGAAACACCAACAATTGTCTATAAATATCCAAGGAATCATTATTTTAAAAAACATCATGTCTATGCTTTTTATAAAATAAATATAAAAATTTACATACCTCTCCAAATGCTGCATATATAGGAGATCGTTTAATCGACTCAATACCTGAAATTTAAATTATTGATTCAACAATGCAAAATATTGATTTTTTTGCTAATAAAAGTAACCCTGTATTATTTGACCTACGTTTAAGATCTCTTGATGTTGCGATATAGTAGACTCCAATAATTATATATAAGATAGCGATGAAAGCACCAGCTATTAAAAATTGAGGCATCACAAGAGAAATAGCAAATATGACTGAGGCAGTTGCCATACAAGAATAAATGAGGTACATTGCCATGGGAGACAAATTTTGATCAACTACTTCCATATCTTTGGAAAATCGATTCAAGATGCGTCCTTTTATCACAAAAGTAATTAATATCGTGTTGACACAAAAACCAAAACAGAAAATAAATAAATTAATACCAATAGGAGTTGTATCAAAAAATCTTATTTTTGCTTTCAACACCTTATCCAGAATTGCTTCATGTAATTTCCTTGAAGCAACCAATGAACCCATAGACATGTAATATGTTCTTATTGATCCAAATAATGCAGTCAATACACCTATAAGAACATATATACTAATATAATAGTTTACATCAACTTGATTTTTGACTTGTTCTGAATTTATAGTTTGGGAGGATATGCAATCATCTGAAGACCTAGACGCATTGAAGGAAGTTGTGACAAGTTGTGGTAGTGAAAAAGTAGACAGGGTATTATAAACACTTTGACTGGTGGATATAAAAGACCAAGAAGTGATTATAGATGACAATGTTGAAGCAACATCATAGATTTGGTTATGAGCTAAAGTATAAGCGTTAGACCATTCTCTGATCCACCAATCTGTTAAACAAATTTAAAGTTAATAAATAAATATATGTATATATTCTTTTTAAAAATAATTCATTATTTTAAATATTACCTTGACCAACTTGAAATATTTGCGTAATTAAAAACATCAATATCAGAAATGCCCAAAATAAGAATCCACCTGAAGCTGTAAAATAAATCTTATACACATTCCAATCAACAATTCCCTCGGCCCTTTCTTCTTCAGAAATTAATTTGCCATCACCTTCTACGTCTACTTTCTTAAGATTTAAAGAAGTTGGTTGAACTTCATCTACACTTTCGATATTTGTCTTTTGTTGTTCTTCCGAAATTTCTAATAATCCTTGAGATAAAATTTCACTTGGAGTCCCTTGACCGACTACGCGACCATCTTTCATAACAACTACTTTACATGCACCATTAAGACAAAGCCTTACGTGGTGAGTAACTAAAATAAGTGTTCGATCACTCATAAGTTGTCCCATTAAACATTTTTCATATAAATGTTTTGCTGTGTGCGCATCAACAGCTACATAATATAACAAATATATTATGATTAGATATTCTAAAGAGAAGTAACAATATTATTGTAGATACCTGATAAACAATCATCCATTATGATAATTTTTGCTTGAGAATAGACAGCTCTAGCCAATGCAATACGCTGTTTCTGACCACCCGATAGAGTGATTCCTTTCTCTCCAATTTCAGTTTTATCTCCAAATTCCAATATTTCTAAATCCTTATTTAACGCGCACACATTCAATACCTTGTTATAACGATATTCATCGAAGGGAAGGCCAAATAGAATGTTGTCTTTAATTGAAGCATTTTGAAGCCATGCTAAATTATATAAAATTTTAATATAAATATATATAAATAATATATATATATATATATCACTATTACACGATATAAATTAACCTGTTTGTGCCACATAAGCTATTCCACTAGGAGCACCTCCAAAATTTTTGGATGAAACTTTTCTAGGCAAAAATACGCGACCATTTAAGCATTCCAATTCTCCCAATAAAGCCATTAATAAACTTGTTTTTCCGCTTCCGGTAGGTCCACAAATTACCGAAAGTTTACCAACAGGAAATTTGATATCCAAATCAATCAAAGTGAACTTATTATGAATGGTGCTATTGATGCTATTATCATTACTAAGATTGTCGGTTGAAGAAGAACCATCAGGCCATTTAAATGAAGCATTTCTGAATCCAATTTCAGGATCATTACTACTTGATGGTCGACTATCCTGACGTATAAGTTCAGACTCATTAAGGAAATTTTCAATACGATCAACAGAAATGCGAGCTAAAGATATAAACATACATAAATAAATGTTATATTGATGCGTGAATTAATAAATAAGAAATCAAAGATAAATACCCTGAATAATGGCAATAATTGTTGAAGGTCCTTCATCGAGAGCATGACGAAGCATGTTAAAGAGAGTAAGAGCTGTAAAGGCTACTGTTGCCGATAATTCATTACCGAGCAATTTTGTATAAGTCATAAAAACAGAAAGCATAATAACGAGCGGCAAACACATCCAAATATTTCCCATATAAACCCATTGCATCAAACGAGATTTAATTTCTTTAAGCTCATTTTCACGCGCATCAATAATTTTTTTTTGGAATTGATCTTCCCAAGCAAAGAACTTGATTATTCTAATTGCTTGAAGTAACTATTTGAAAGATAAAATTATGAGAATATTATAAATAAAATACAATAAAAGAATATTTGAAGGTGCAAACCTCATTCATCACACCAATGCGTTTATCTGTTGTTGCCATGAGACGCTTATGAATAGTTGCAAAGCGTTGATTTATTAGAGCAGGAATTGGATAAGTAACGATAATGGTGCATACACCCACAAGGGCACTGACTCCAAGTAATAAATATAATAATATTATGCATATTATAATTTGCAAAGGGAAACAATATACTAAATAAACAATAATAAAGATTGTTATTAGATAAAAAACATTATTTAAATGATTAAATCAGACATTATTAATATTTAGAAATTTACAGTAGAATATATAAGCTGCAAGTTCTGATATTTTCTGTGCATCAACAGCCATCAAATTTGTAATTTTTCCAGTTTTATTCTTTGTTTCTTCATTATCTGTTACTCCAGTTGTATCCTTTTTTGAAAGTGATTTTAAATAAACTTCACCTACTATTATCGCCTAAGGATTAATAAAATTTATTATTATCATATAACATACCAATAACTTTAATCAAGGATTTAATTAACCTACCTGAGTTCTAATTCCTAATTTGCGGCCAATAAACAAAGCTTGTTGAAAACATAAACTTGGTATTAAAGTACCCAGAAATAATCCAATAACATAAAAATAAGCAGTAACTTGGGTTTCATCACCATTATTAGGGTAATTTTGTACGTAAAGCAAGATTTTACGTAGAAAATAAGGAGGTGCAAATATGAGAACAATAGACCAAATTACGGAATAAATGAACTGAACAATAAGCTCTTTCCTAAAGGTATAAAACAAAGATCTAAGAAGAGATCTTTTCTTATTGATATGAAAATTTTTCAAAACATTTGATGCTTTATCGAAATCCGGTAACTCATATATATCATTTTCATCTAGAGTTTTTCGTAATCCTTTGTTTATTAAAGGATTTATCCACGAAAACGTGAATTTTTCATATAAAGAACATTTCACTTCAGGTGATAGATATCGACCCTTATCAAGAATAATAAATCAGACGAAATATTAAAAAATTAATTCTGACTTTATTTTCCACAAAAAGTAATCATAAAAAAATTAATAAATTCAAATATTGAGATTGAGCCTGGGGTTCCCAAAGATTCAATACCTCTGAATTAGGGGTTAACAATATTCCTTCAGGATCATCATCTGGTTCCGTTATAGTAATCATAACCAAAATGGAAGAAATGATTAGAATCCAAAGTCCAAAAGAATAATCGGTGGTAAAATTTATACCAAATTGCAAATAAAATGAATGAATATTTATGATTGAGGCAACAAAAGTGATAAAATAAAGAATGTCCAAATGTCCACGTAAGTGAAATCTATTACGCTGCTGAGATATGAGATTGATAAAGGCTAAAGACGATGCATATATCTAATAAATAATATAATTTGATTAAACGATACAATTTAAAAACTAATTGCTAAATTTAAATTTATCTAAATAACTCACCCAAACTAATTCTTCAACAATTGGAGAAACTACCAAATAAACCTCATGCTTATTTTCATCATATTCACACCACCGCCTGATCCCGACGGAACAAAATAACGCAAACATCCCTATTCCAAAAAATAATCGACCTAAGTCAAAAATTTTATTTCTTTGATGTTCATTCGTAAATTCAGACTTATCAACAGTTTCTTCTATATCATTTTCAGTATTTGAATCTTCTGAATCAATAGCCCCATAAGATGAATTGATTTGTCCATGAATCAAAGGCTTATAAAGCAGACTTTTTTTACGTCTATATTTAATATAAGTAATTAAAAGAACACATATTGAACTGATAGTGTATATTAATGGAATCCCCGCATCAATAATACTATAATAATATCAAAAAAAAAAAAGGTTATAATTTTTGTAAATTAATCATCATGAGTAATAAGACAAAAAAGACAACTCACGTTTCTCGGAAACAATTTGTAAAATCGTAATTTTTCCATGGTCCCTAATATGTAAAATAATACTTTGTAGTACATAATTATAAAATTTAACTCAAAGATAATACATCCACTGATTTTTTTCTCTAAAACGACGAACTTACCCAAGAATCCACCCCACAATATCCTTGATAACTATTAGATCGATTTAAATTTACGCTCATATTTACATAAAGTAAAATCAAAATTTCTGTCTTTCAAAAGTAAGGAGGTAGAAATGATGCGTTATTTATATGCAAATTCATGTAAAATGTTTAGATGCATATCATATAAATTGTCTTACTGTATATAGATTGTTTCGGCTCATTTGTTGTTTAAAATAGGTAATCTTTCCGACACTGTCGATCACTTGCTTTTTTCCATTATATCAGATAAATCGATAGAATTTTTTTTTCTTTGGACTTTTTTTTTTATTCTCAATGGAATATGTAATATTCCTAAATTCGATACCTTGTATAAATATATTAATTTAGTTAATCTAGACGCATTGACGCATTTAAAATTTTCCATTTTCTTTCATTTAAATCATTTAAATCATTTAAATCAGAAAATCGGAAAAGAAGACTACTGTATTTAGATATTTCGGTAAAATGCTATCTCGATATCTGAGACTGCGCATGTATTTTCCGTGTGCACAGTATGTGGCACAGCAATTACCCATGTTATATATCCAAATCAGTCAGCAAACAAATAGACTAAAATTAGGAAATTTACCATCCTGAAAATAGTCTATAAAAAGGCTAAAAAATCGTGTCGATTCTTTCAATCCGACTTATCAAAGAGACCGCGTTGATATATACCTTCGAAATGTTTTTTTTTTGATTTTTATCTTAACTTTTTTCCCACTCCATATCAACTCAATTTTTTATCTGTAGATCTTTACCATTTTCTGGATTTTCCTATTCGATCATAAAAAAAAAAAATGTTTTGTAACTTAGAACAATTCAAGCATATTTTCGAAACTTTATTATTTCAGGCTGAAGATGATGTTGTCTTGTTTGATTGTTCTGTAAGATTATATTGTTATGCTGATATTGATTCAATGTGCGCCGCCGAAATATTAAAGGTAAAAGGATTTTGTTAAGGCAGGTTTAAACTGGTCTAATATGAAATTTATCCTATTTTTAAAAAGAAATTATTTTTCCGAGAACACGTTATTTGGACCTTAAAACCAATAAGAACATACGATGATTTTGATAGAAATGATTTGAAACCAAGTCAAAATACGAAATCGGTAATTCTTTTGTCTGATATTTCGATTTCGAATTTGACGATTAGGCTAGTTATTTATTGCATCTCGTGACTTTTTGATATTGAAGAAATTTTCTCCATATTATCTAAATAATCATATTATCAACTCATGGATTGATTCAAATAATGAATAAACAATTGATTAGCTACGAGCTATAATTTTATTGAATTTTGGATCAAACTTGGAGCTTGCTAGAGAGTTTGATCTAACGGAAAATCCGCACGTAAATATTTATGTGATTGATAGTCTTCACCCAGTCAATTTAACAAACCTTTATGATAGAAATTCTCATGTGAGTTCAAACATATTATTAATTCATTTTTATTGAGTTCAAACATTAATGTTTACAAATTATTTTAGATATTTATTGTTTATGATGAAGATTCGAAGGAATATCCGGAATATATAACGAAGGTATTATTACTTTGTTCATTATTAATTGTTTGTCCTTTTATTAATTTGTTGGTTTATAGGCTTTAAAGAAAGAAAGTGAAGAAGAGTTTCAAATTAATACTGTTTTTACAGATGATTTCGGACGTCCAATAACATTGGATGAGGTATGCTATGATGGTTAAATTTTTGTACTAAATTTTTATAAGATTGCTGATTCATATCACTTTCAATGTAGTCAGATAACATCGAAGTAGAACCAAAAAGACGCTATGGCACATCAATTGCGTTAATGACGTATTTTCTTGCTTCAAAGCTTTTGCTCAAGGATAATGATATGTTATGGTGAATCTTTATATTATTATTCTTTTGTTATCTGTAATTTGTATTTATGCTTTGTTTTCTTTTCAACAAGGCTTGCGATAATTGGTCATACAAGTTTATATATAACCAAAAGACTCGCTTTGTTAGATTATAAAAATAATGTCGACACTTTAGATGCAGAAGTAAAGGAACTTAATGATTTGTACATGTCAAATCGTCTACATAGACATAAGGCTGTGGCAAGCGAAGCTGATGATAAACGCATTATCCCTATTTATGAATATCCTTTTCTTTCTATTGATAATTTATGTAATTAATAATGTATAATTTTTTATTTTTAAAAAAAAATCATTTGTAAATTCCTTGACTATTTAGAATATTTACATATAATTGTGTATTAATGGGACATTGGACAGTTTATGAAAGTATACTTAATTCAGAATATACTATTACAAAAATGAAGCTTAAAGAGAATCAAGGAGAAAATCTTGACAAGCTACTAAGGAATATGGGGTGAGAAATCTATAGGTTCTTTCTAAAGTATTTATCATTTTAATTTATTATTTTATCTATGTAGAATTTCGCACAAAATGTCAAAAGAATATTTTCCTGCCATGGACGTAGAAGTCGCGAATCGCTTAGCAGAAATGATAAATTCTGAAGGGCCAAAATATAAATTTGACATACCATTATATGATGGTTGGGCTAAATTTTATGGATATAAGCTTCCAACATTTTCTGCAAGCGATGCTGTATATGGATTGATAACTTTATTGAAAACTAAGCCATCCGCTTCAGTTGAATTTGGAGTTGAAATTCAATGGGTAAATGATTTTAATGGAAAATTCGAATGGCTGAATAATTTTCATACTGCTCTTGATGCCTTAGACAGGTAAAACATTTATTTCTTAACGAGCGAACAATATATATATATATTTGTTAATAAATTCAATTTTTTTTTAGTAAAAACGGATGGATACCGTTAAAGGCAGCTATTGAATTAAGGAAAAAACTACAACCGCTTATTATAAATGGTGGAGCAAGGGATTATTGCTTATTTTCTTAATTTGGGATGGAACTACTTAATTGAAGTTGTAATTGGGACTTTTTCAAACCGATTTGTGAACAAACAAAAAATGAATGATTCCTATACTTATTGTAGATTTAGTTTATTATTGTCAATTTGTAAATTTCTTCATAAAAAACCGATTTCAATAAATTTGATATCGCTGCATTATTGCATTCATTTTCATGTATTAATTTGCAAAAATGATATATATATATATATATTATTTAATTTTTTTCTTTTCTTTTTTTTTTTAAAGAATAAAAAAAAAAAATCTATAATAGACTACTTTTATTTTACTCATCACTTGTCTAAAATTCATATCCTATAATTAAATAGTAATTATGTAATCAATAATCACAATAAGTGTACCCATTATTTTCTTTATATGTAAGAGTGTAAACACGTGCTAAAAAACAAATGCATAAAATAATCACATAAATATGCTTTCGTGAATTTGGTAGTAAATTATTTGCTTTAATTTGACGATAATGCAAAGAAAAAAAAATTGACGTGAGAACAACTTAAAATTTCGCGTTATATAAAAGAAATAAAAATACAAAATCATATAAGTATCAATCTTTACGATCCTTAAACTTATATTTTCTTTTTTACCAAAGACTTCTCAAAATAACAATGTTAAAACGACGTATTCGTTACGATCATGAGTCAATTACAAATAATTCAAATTCAAAAGATGAAATTGAATTGCCAAAGAAACAAAAGGCTGCTAATTTTAAACTAACATCTACAGAATTAAAAGTCGCTGAAAGACCTGATGTTGGATTACGTGGTAAATCTGTCGATTTAAAATGCAATTATCTTAAAATAAATACTGTAAGCCATTTAAACTATGAAATAATTTCAATAATTTCGAAACATTATACTGAATATTTAATCTATTCATAATTTACGTTACGCGAATTAGTTGCCCAACGTAAATATACATCATTACAAATTTTCGGTTAGACCATATATCAAAAAACCGAAAGCATTATTTAAAATCTTTTCTCGAATGTGTTTGGATAATGTATTTGGACTTGTACATCCTGTTTTTGATGGTAAAGAAGCCATCTATTCACCTTCAGATTTAAATATTAACGCAACGAATGAAGACGGTGAAATTCACGTATATATTGATATATATATATTTATAAAAGAATTATGTAAATGAAAAAAAATAAATTTCTTATTCTCTTTTAATTAGGTTGCATTACCACCTGACGGAAAACACAAAGAAATTCGTATTTTTAATGCAAGAATTGAAAAAGTTCAAATAATTAATTTTAAATTACTTCAAGATTATATTAATGGTCAAAGTTCCCTTACAGGAGAAGTTTTAAATTGTAATCGTGTTTTAAATACTATTATGAATTTTACTGCTCATAATATGTTTATTGTTGATATGGCGAGCGAAGATTGGTCTGATCATATGGCAAAAAATCGTATTCCTGGAGCTAATCAAGGATTTTGTCAATCAATGAGACCTGGATGGGGTAAATAAAAGAAAATAAAAACAAATTTATTAAGATTATTTAACAAATATATTTATTATTAATCCATCGATTTTGCTTACTTAGAACATATGGTTATTAATGTCGATTTTCATGACCCTAATTTGAAGATTCCGGCAGAATCTCTAACAAATGTCGTTGCAAAATTGTTAAATAAAACAGAGCAAGAATTATTGCAAAAGACTTTGTCAGATGATGAAATAAAGAAATTAGAACGGGTAAAAAAAACCGGTTTTGTTTTTTTAGAAAGATCAATCTCTAATAGAATGAATGATTTTTATGAAAATTAGGCTTTAACTGGACTTCAGATTAGAATTGTACATCGTGGTAACCCCAAAACAAAATATAATATCGATGGTCTCTCGAAAGAGTTAACAAAGGATATTAAATTTCACGATGATAAAGGATTTCTTGTGAAAGCCGTAGACTTCTTTCCACGAGAATTTCAATGGCCTCTTCGTTACACATTATTGCCTTGTTTAATTGTCAAAAAAAAATTATTTATGCCAATGGATGTTTGTGAAGTCATGCCAGGTATTATTATTTTTTTCTTTTTCTTCCAATATTAATAATAGTTACATTAATTAATACACCAAATATCTATAGGCCAAAAATGGGAATTTTATCCCAAAGATGATATGCCTGGAATGATCAAAATTTCAACAGAGAACCAAGCTCGGTTTCAACATATCGAATCACGTGTCAAAAATGTCTTAAAATTTTTCGATACCGAGAATATTAAAGAACTTGGAATGAACATTGAAAATCGCATGATGACAGTTAATGGTATGATATTAAATTGCGTTTAGATAAATTTCAGTTCTCATTTTCAAAACCTTATAAATATTATATACTGATATTTTTAATTTTAGGACGCGTTTTAAATCCTCCAATCATTACATGTGATGAAGATAGTCAACAAACTGAAGTGCAAACGGAACAAGGACGTTGGACATTCGAAAATCATGTCGTTAAGATTGTAAGTATCATATTTATTAGTGTATTTTTTTTTTTAAAAAAAAAATTATTTCACTGATTTAAATTTTGTAAATTAGGGAAAACCTTTAGAAAATTGGTCTTTAGTCATACTTTGTGATGAACATCACAGTCGTTTCGATTCCATTCAAGAGTTTCTTAATCAATTGTGGAATATGTTGAATGAGATTGGCTTGGTAAATTAGTCTTTCGTTGTCAATATTTATGTAGTACATTACCCACTTATATTGTTTTTTTCTCATTCCACAAAGAGCGTAACAACTGTGCCAGAAATTATGTACGCTAATAAACAAGGAAATATTGAACAGGTAATTATATCTTAAAAGAAAATTGAAGCTATATAATTGACTTTTTTAATGTCTCATGTTATGGAAACTTTGTATCAATATTTTATTAGGCATTGGCGATTGCGTATCAAAAAGCTCATATCAACAAAGAAATTCCACCACAATTAATTATTTGTATAATGCCAACACATTCGAAACAACTTTATTCAGAAATAAAACGCGTATCGGACACAGTTTTAGGAATTCCAACTCAATGTATAACTGCAGATAAAGTGACTTTTAAATGGAATAAACAGCTGTTAGCAAATATTGGATTGAAAATAAACGCAAAATTAGGAGGACATAATTGGAGTTTATCTAAAAGTGATTTGAATTTAATAACGGAAGTTCCGGTAAGAAATTATCAAATTGAGTTATTATTTTCGAATTCCTTTTAATAATTAATTTTTTTTTTTTTCTAGACTATGTTACTTGGAGCTGATATTTCTCATCCTAACGTTTTGACTAAAGTCAAGCGTAGTATTACGGGAGTGTGTGGTTCCATGGATTTATCCGCGACAACTTATATTGGTCGAAGTAGTGTTCAAAAAGAGACACATAATCCAACTATTGAGGTTCTTGAGGAATTGGTCATCGAATTATTATTTAACTATAAGGAAAGGAATAAAGTCCTTCCACAAAGAATCTTGTATTATAGAGCAGGTCTTACACCAAGTCAATTCCGTGAAACTTTAAATGCTGAAATTATAAGTTTAAAGGCGGCTTTTGCTAAGTCTTATGAGATAAATATGCCAAAATTGACTTTTATAATTGCTGAAAAAAGTAATCATACAAGGTAATTATAAATAAAAAAATAAAAAACGAATTATTATTAGAATTCTTTTTTTTTAATGATCCATTCTCCATAGATTTTTGCCAGACAATCCTCAAGATGCGGATAGATTTGGAAATTGCCAACCCGGAACCGTTGTGGATAAAGGGATTGTATTTGAGAAAGAATTTGATTTTTGTAAGTAATAATATTATCTATTTATCAATACAAATTTGCACAGATAATAATTTTTTTAAAAAAATTAGACCTTCAATCTCATCCTGGAATAAACGCCAAGGCTCGACCTACACATTACCATGTTCTTTATGATGAAAATAATTTCAATTCTGACGTTATTCAATCATTAACTTATCATCTTTGTTATTTGTCTGCAACGTCGGTAATCTGTTTCCTATAAATTTTTATTCTTTCGAGAACACTCTAATATTAATTTTATTAATTTATATTAATTTATTCTTTTATAGATGTACTCATGCAATTTCTTTTGTCCCACCCATCTCTTATGCTCGTAATGTTGCAGAACGGGCTCGAATGTATGCAACAGCCGCAAATACGGATTTAATCAGTCAATTTGAAGCCATGGATATTGAAAATAAAACAAAGAATTCTGAAGATAACGAAAATCAAAATTTCATTGAAGTTGAAAGTGGATCCAATAAAAATCCAAATTATTTATTTCCATCGGTTTCAAGTAAATTGACTAATATGATGTATTTTGCATAGGACGATGTTGATGAAGAAGTGGATGTAGGTTTTTTTTTTAAAAAAAAAAATATATTATATGTTAATATTTCTTTAAATGTACCAAATTATTATAAAATTATTTTTTATTAAGTTCTTTAATAAAAAAAAACAAATCTTTGCTGATTGACTGATTAGTATCAATTAAAAATTCACCTATTTTTTAGCGAAGTTTTTTTTTTTTTTTTGATTAAAAATTGCAAATAAAATTATTTGTTATTATGCAGAAAAAAGTTTTCTGTTTGATAAAGTATTAAATTTTTTTTTTAATTTACAGTTTTTATGTATAATTCAGGGTCCTATAATAAATTATCATTTTATATCACGATCCGAAAACTAAATTTAAACAGAAAATTTATTAAGAAGCTTATTTGAATATAAAAGACAAAATTTATTAATTAAATGATAGAATTATCAACGACTGTACATAATTATGTCAAAGAAGTACGTTTTATACAGTATCAGGTATATAGATTCTACTTAATTATATTTGAGACAGCAAATGAAGCATATATAACTAATAATAATAATAATACAGATTCGATTTTTTTTTATAACTATATCTTTTAAAACAAATTATTTAATATTAATTATAAGCTTTGATTCTTTTAAAGATACTTTCCTCTTTTAAATTTTTCAAGTCTTTGACCGTTGACCATAACATCTAGTTAGATAAAAAAGGAAAAAAAAAAAAATTTTTTACGATCTTAAAATATTTCTTATTCCTTGAATTACTATATGATAACGCAAACTAGTATAGAATGGATTTGGCTCGATAAAATTCCATGAATTACGTGACAAAATTAATTATTAAATTAATCGGAGGATATTATATAAAATAAGTTGAAAATTTCAAGCAATATCAAATAATAATAATTCAAATTAAGCAATGTTTTATATTATACCACTTTTTTTTTTTTTATTCAAGTTAAATAAAAACGCAATAATATTGGATAATTATATTTAGAAAAATAAAATTTTGATCATGGAAGGGAAAACAATGAAATCATTATATTAATTTATAGTGCAATAAAAAGAAATAACATTAAAATTTTATTTGAGACTATTTATGTAGTCAAATTGTAATAATAATAGTCTATGTCCTTTTCTGATGGAATCTTGGCATTATTTATATCGAGCATGTGTTCAATTCTCAATTCCACGTAAATAACAAATAATAAAAATAATAATAATGTGGTTACACCATGAATTTTTTTGAATTACGCAATTGTCAAATTCTTAGTACATTTGTATAATAAATACACATGTTAATTAGAAAAGGGCAAAGTTAGTAACGTTACAACAGTGTACTGATATTATTAAAATGAATCAAAAAGTTAGTTTGTCTGTAAGAAGTAACAAACTTTGTTAACGTAACTAAATTAAAAGTAACTCAAAATATTAAATATATATTAATTAATACTTACAAAAAAAACTGGGAGTTTAAAACTTTAAATAGAATAAATAAACAAATAACAAAGGAAAAAAAAAATAAATATTGGTAACAGATAATATACTCAATATACTGAACCATTCAAAATTGTTTTACAATTTCATTACAAACACTAGTTAACTCCATAACAACAAAGGAAAAAATCCCAATATATTATCTTTCATAAAATTTTAAAATTAATATTATAAGGGAAATTGTTTAACGAATCGTCAGAATTGCGTCCGGTCGTCCACTACGATCTCATTATGTCCATAAACATGTTTTGATAATGTACATAATAATAATAATAATAAAAATAAAATTTGTACTTCTAATTTTTTATAACGATACGACCAACAATAAACATTTAAATTGATGTACTATTATATACATTAATCAAACAGCCTTTTCTATTTCATTTTACTAATATCGAATGCGCGAGTGAAATCTTTGATACTAACTTTATCACATAATTGGGCTTACTGTTAATTAATTATCTGATGATCTTTCGGCTTAATTTTCTTCTTATAATAACAAAACTTTCATATTTGAAGAACGTCACACAAATATAATCACATTTTTTTAAAGTCTGTCAATATAATCCGTTACTTTCACTCTTTTCAATCGAATTACTCGATATGAGGATGAATTATAGAGTGAATTTGGTTAGAACTTAGAAAGTTCTTGATTTAAACGAAATATCCAATCAAAATGATTCTTACGTCAACTAATAAAAAAAAATAATAATTTTTTTATGATATTTTCTAGGAATATTGACATAAGTGTGTAATATGTATTAATTTATTTGAATTGGAATATTCTTTCCGATGATTATTTTGTTTATTTATTTAGTAAT
Organism: Glomus cerebriforme; assembly: GCA_003550305.1. Taxonomy (NCBI): domain Eukaryota; kingdom Fungi; phylum Glomeromycota; class Glomeromycetes; order Glomerales; family Glomeraceae; genus Glomus; species Glomus cerebriforme. Next base: position 48,226 of record QKYT01000186.1, on the reverse strand, counting down.
TCCTTTGTTTTTCTTTTCTTTTTTCTTTTTTTTT
>QKYT01000186.1:37388-48125 GCA_003550305.1 Glomus cerebriforme | reverse complement strand
AATTTATCAATGATTAATTTAAATTTCCATCAAAAAAAAAAATCGCACAACCATAAATCTGCACATAATGTGATACAACGTCACTTGATCCATTATATATACGCGTGTTTTTAGCTCCATCCACATGGTTTCAAAATTAATCTTTTTTTTTTTTTTTTTTTTTTTAAAAAAAAATTATAATGAAGAAATTTATTTTAATACTTATTCTTATTATAGCTTTTAACAATTTTGTTTTAGCTACAACATCTCTGAAATGGAAAAGAGATGAATTACTTGGCATTCTTTCACGAACATTACCTAGTAACTCAACTTTGGTAAAAAGGGCTGGTGTCTGTCCAGGAGGATTTTTTGCATGTGCGATTGGTAGGGGATGTTGCCCTAATGGTTCAAAGTGTGTAGCTAATAATAAATGTACCGTTCCTTGCCCTCCTGGAGCTCCAAGTTGCAACGGAGGTTGTTGTTTACTTGACCAAGTTTGTGGTGCAGACGGATTTTGTCAAAAAAGACCAACACCAAAAGTACCAAAAGTACCAAAAGAAGTTCCATCACCAAAAAAAGCTCCGCCAAAAGAAGTTCCTCCCCCAAACAAAGCTCCACCAAAAAACGTTCCTCCACCAAACAAAGCTCCACCAAAAGTAGTTCCTCCGCCAAACAAAGCTCCACCAAAAGAAGTTCCTCCACCAAACAAAGCTCCAAAAGATGTTTTACCTCCGAAAAAAGCTCCACCACCACCAAAAGATCCACAAGCAAAAGGACAAGACATACCAAAAGTTCCACCACTACCAAGTAGTCCACCACCACCAAAAGATCCGCCACTACCAAATAATCCGCCATCACCGCCATCACCGCCATCACCACCAAAAGCACCAAAAGCACCTTCAACCAATGCACAATCAAAAACACCCATAAAAGCGCCTAATACCAGTGTTGCTGGAAGTTTAGCCAGCGATGGGTCAACAATAAGAACAATAAGATCAACACATGGATTCATATTAACACTGGTCTCAGTTGTACTAGTTTATTTAAATTTAATATAATTTATATTTTGTACGCAGATTTTAAATATATTAAAAACATGTAGATCATGTTCTTATACAGTATATAGAAAAGTAGTGCGTTTTATCTTTTAATATATAAAGCTAGGCTTTTTTTTTATTATACTTAATAAATATAATATAAATATCGATATATTTTTTTTTGAAAAAAGAAAAATTGTACGATTTGTTGACCAAAAAAAAAAATAAAAAATATACATTTATAACAACGAAAATCGGGTAGTTGTGTAAACATTTTTTTCACAAGGAATTTTGACTTTGTTGATTTTTGTTTCAAATTTTTTGTTTTGTTTTTCGTTGAATGACCAGTTATCATAATTAATTTTTTTTTCGCATTATCTAACAATAAAAAGATTTATCTTTTTAGTTATGTAGATACATAGAAACGTATAATAAAGGACGTAAGAATTATAAATTAAATTATAGAAAATTCCAAATTTCTAATAAAATTCTACATAAAGGAATTTTTTTCCGGAAATTACCCATTAAGCGTAACAGATAATAATTTTTGTGTTACAAAATCGATGCAATATAGATACAAATTTTAATATCGTTACCTTATTTGTCTCATGTTACAAAACCCTTAAACATAAATAAAATAATAATGTATATAGTTTTTTTCATTGTTGAATTAAAAAAAAAAAAGTCTGACAAACATAATCGAATAATTTATACATAATGTTGCTGCGTATTTTGTGTGATGATAAAAATAGAATAATAATAAGCCGATAAGATAGTCGATTATCACTCTTTGCTATATATAAAAACTCCGGAGATACTGTATGTTTAAATTATTGTAACACAGAGTTGATTTTAATAAAATCCTTAACTTTGGATTGGAAATTTATTTAATAGGATAATCCGATCTAAAATGTACTTTAACTCCGATTGATTGATTTTTTCTGAAAATACGATCATTTAATATTTATTTAATTATGGTATTATTTTTTTAACTGTAGATTCCATGAAAAAGGTAATCAAATTTGAAGATATTTTTCATGATATTTATTTATTCGTTTTTCATGATCATTGATTTACTGAGAATAACTTGTGATAGGTTAAAAACTTTTAAGAAATTAATTTGTTAATTTTAAAACGGAATAATGTTTACTAAAAAAAATAAAGGAGTAACGATTTTTTTTTTCATAATTCTTGATCATGATTTACAATACTATAATATATATATCCTTAAATCCGAAATAAAGGGGAAAAACAAGGTTTCATTATTAAACATTATTTTTAAAAGAATTAATAATTTTGGGCCAAATTTATGTTGGCCCGAGTTAAACTTAAAATTTCAAAGTCACGTGCAGCTGTGAGAACTTATCGTTTTATATTATTTAAATTATGGTACTATTATGTGTATTACACATAAGAACCAATCATTAAAAAGTTTTTTAAGTCAAGATAGTAACATCGGAAGGTAAATTTTTGTGTAAGTGGCGTAACTTGGCGTAATTTTAAAGTTGCACTGAATGCTGTAACCAAAATTTATCGAATTCTCTGCCAGTATAAATAAATGAGCTCACATTTTTAATTTTAACACCTTAAATTTTCTAATAACATTTAAAAAATTTTAGAATCATTGTATTACCTAATTATCCTGTCAAATATCCTAACTTTGTAACGTTATGGATTCCATAAAAAACTTCTTTCGTCGCCAAATTGAGCAGAAATATCTCAGTGACGATGTATTTGAACAAATAAAAGATTTTAACTGTCGACATTTAACTAAAGAACAAAAATTATTAATTGATAAACTAATAACGAATGAAGAATTAAAAGAACGATATAAAAAGTATGGTTTATGTAAGGAATGCAAACAACCTAACAATGGTGGTTGGGGTGTTTGGTGGTGTCAATCATGTGATCTCAGTAACGATGTAATCAGGCAAATAAAAGATTTTAAACATCTTTGGTTAACTGAAGAACAAAAATTATTAATTGATAAACTAATAACGAATGAAGAATTAAAAGAACGATATAAAAAGTATGGTTTATGTAGGGAATGCAAACAACCTAACACTGGTTATCAATACTGTCAATCATGTAATCTCAGTGACGATGTAATCGAGCAAATAAAAGATTTTAAACATCTTTGGTTAACTGAAGAACAAAAATTATTAATTGATAAACTAATAACGAATGAAAAATTAAAAGAACGATATAAAAGGTATGGTTTATGTAAGGAGTGCAACACTGGTGGTTGGGGTGGTTGGTGGTGTCAATCATGTAATCTCAGTCATGATGTAATTGAACAAATAAAAGATTTTGAGCATTGGAACTTAACTAAAGAACAAAAATTGTTAATCGATGAACTAATATCAAATGAAAAATTAAAAGAACGATATAAAAAGTATGGTTTATGTAAAAAATGCAAACAACCTAATACTGATGGTAGGTGGTGTCGATCATGTAACGCTAATCGCTTTCGACAAAATTGGACAAGCAGAAATCTTGATGTTAATGAATTAATCAACGAATCGCAGTTTTATGCAAAAAATAAAAATGAAAAATTAGAATGGATTGAATATGATAGATTTGAGGATATTAAATATATTGACAAAGGAGGTTTTGGAACAATATATAAAGCATTTTGGAAGGACGGGCCGATAGAATATTGGGATTATGAAACTAATCAGTGGAATAGAAGTAAATATCATAAGAGTGTCGCATTAAAAAGTTTAAATAATTCAAAAGATATAACATTGGAATTTTTAAATGAGGTAATATTTTAATTCGGAATTTTAATCAATATTTACAAATATTTAGTATGAAAACTAATTTTTCTTTTATTAGATTAATTTACATTTGAAAATGAATAATTCAGATCGGATTACTAGAATTTTTGGCATTACTAAAGATCCTAAAACCAGTAATTTTATGATGGTAATGGAATATGCGGAAAAAGGTAGTTTAAGACAAAGATTAAATGAAGAGTTCCATTATTTGGGATGGAATAATAAATTTAACTTTCTACTAGATATTGCAGAAGGACTTAGTGGTATTCATAAAGAAGGATTAATTCATCGGGATGTTCATAGTGGTAATATATTAAGTATTCATTATGCTGATAATAAAATTACCGATTTAGGATTATGCAGACCAGCGAATGTAAAACATGATAAAAAAATATATGGAGTATTGCCATATGTAGCTCCTGAAGTTTTAAGAGGAAAAAAATATACACAAGAAAGNGATGTTTATAGCTTTGGAATTATTATATATGAAGTATTTAATGGATTACCTCCTTATTATGATATACCTCATGATGGGATTTTATCAATAAGNATCTGTCAGGGACTTAGACCAAGTTTTAACATTAAAGTTCCTCAATTAATAAATGATTTAGCTAAACAATGTGTAGATGCAGATCCTTCAAAAAGACCAACTGCTGAATATTTATATAAAATATTTTATCATTGGTATCATAATGATTTTTATGAGGAGGATAGTGAAATTCGTAAACAAATTAAAGAAACAGACGAATTTAATGTAAAACAATCATCTTTTACAAAATCAACAATTAAAACTGAACTTATATATACTACACATTCTCAAGCTATTTATACAAGTAGACTATTGGATTTTAATAATTTACCCGAGCCAAAAAATGCAGATGATGAAGTAGAATATTCAGATGATTAAAATTATTCATTATTATAGGTTGACTTTTGTTCATAATAATGTTATATTTATTAATCTTTTGTTTTATAGAATCCATAGAACCTTTTGATTTTACTGAAAACAAGATTATTTCTCAAGGTAAATATTTAAATATTTTATATTATTGAAGTTCGGTTATTAATCTAAATTTTAACTTTTAATTTTTACTTAAATAATAAATTAAATTACCAAGATTAATAACAGCAGTGTATAATATTTTGGATTCATCTCAACTTTTTTCACAAATAAATCAATAATAGAAAACTTTTTATTTTCCTACAATATAATTATTACCTAAAGAGAGTTGCCAATATGATATCCTTGTAGTTTAGTAAAACTTTGCTGTTTCCATTATTCTCTTGAATAATTTTATATCATTTAAAATTCTTTATATTGTATTTTTCGCTAAATGTACAACTATATGAACTATATGGAATTATGAATATTAATATTTTATTATTTATATGTTTATTAAATAAGTGTGTTATTAACTTTTTAAATCATGTTTATATTATAATAAATGATTATTTTCCGCTTCACTATAAATATAATTAAAGCTCTGATTTTTTTTTGTAAAATAATATTTTTTAATAATGTAGACCACACAAGTTATTTATTTGTAAAGGTTTGTACTAGCCAAAAAAAATCTTAACCGATTAATTTATAAATTTGTGTTTAGAAATTTATTTTATGTTGTCTATTTGTTTGATGACCTACTATGATTTCCACCCTTAAAGTTTCGCGTTTATAATTTTGTGTAAAAAAAAAATATTTTTCAATGTGAATTTTTATATAGCGGATAATAATTAAATTAAATATTGGTGTAATTGTTCATTTTATCATTTTATATATCATTTAAAGAAATTTTCAAATGATTCATAGAGAATTGTGTTGATAACAGGTTTAAAAACACTTTTTTTTTGATGATTTGTCCCAACTTGTTAATTCTCATATGAAATATTTTACAGCCGACTCACCCCGACTACATGCCTCTTTTTCACTCCATCACATCAAATTTTAATACTCTTTAGATATTGACAACCATTAAAATTATTTTTTAATGTTCCTATTTCATTATTTTAAACCCGGCGAAAAGTTTCTATTGTAGAAGGCTAAATTTAATGAATTATCAGTTCTTTTAAATTTCTTCCATTGATTTCTAAGAATTTTAATATCTCGGAATTAAACATTGAATTTTTAACTGTGACAAAGTAGCAACATATCATAATTTTAAATACTTCAAAGAATTAATAATAATGATATTATCGTGTGACACGTTGAATAGTAAATAATAGCTTATTTATTAATATTTTAAAATAATCAAAATAACCAACTTATTGGCAATTATGTTAAATATACGGAGCACGATAATATAAATTCGTAAAATTAGCGATAAATGATAAAAAGTTACAATAACAGATTAAATAAGTATTAGATAGTTTATTAATAAGATTTCACAATAGTAAGATTTATATCCTGTGCTAAAAAGACACTTTGGTTATAAAATTGCATTGGAAAGATTTGAATTTGAATACAAATTTTGTAATAAGAATTTGGGTTATAGACGATTTATTAGCCAAATCATATTATTATTTTAAATATGTCAGGTGATTTGTAATTTTTTAAAAAAAAAAATTTTATTGTGAAAAATAAGGACTATACGCTGTGGAATCGATTCCTATCATTAGAATCGATTTTAGAATCGACCAATCGCGATTAATCGTGTCTCAAGACTCAAGTTTCGATTCTAAAATTTGATTTTCGATTTCGATTAATCGTTCCTAATCGATTTCATATGCCATAAAATTAGGGATAGTTAGGTCAGTCCTGAACCTGGTCCCAGGACCAGGACTTGGTCCTAAACTAAGATATTTATAGATTTTATGGTATCCAGTAATAAGTGATTGTGAACTATAAATATAAAAAAGTGCGTTGCGATATTGCGATTCCCTTTTTTATATACTGTAAAATCAATATAAAAAAGTGAATCGCAATGCCGCAACTTATCTTTTTGTATGAATTTAATATATAAAGTGAATCGCATTACCGCAACGCACTTTTTATATAAAAAAAAGTGAATTGCAATATCACAGGGCACTTTTTTTATATTGAAAATTGAAATTATATGTAACTGTGATTATAAATAGCTATATGACTATTTATTTTAATTAATTAAAGCCATATTTAATTAAATATAATAAATGAAATTTTAGCAAATTAGATAGATTTTAAAGGTAGTAAAATATCTATAATTTTATATGGATCTCTTATGACCTATATACTAATACTTTATTGGCTAGGACTTTTTAGGACCTGACCCACTTCTGGTTAAATAATTATTTAAAAAAATAAAATCGCACTTATTGCGCCACAACAATTAGATTCGATTTTTTTATTCGATAATCGATAAAATCGATTTTCGATTAATTCGATTTTGGTAGAATCGATTCCAATCCCTACGCTGTGCAATGTATGCTGAGATTTGTGTACCTTCACATGCAATTTAAGAGCGAGCAGAGAGATCTTTTAAACAATCTTTTACTCCAGAGTAAGAAGTAAAAATTAAATGGAAGAAATTCGAAACATAAATAATTTAAATAATTTATAATATATTTAAAATTTTCAATAGTAGATTGCATGAAAGATAAAACGCCTTGAGAATGAATCTGAGTCGAGTTTGAAGATATTTATTGTGATTTAATCATTCTGATTATTGATTTACTAAAAAATTCAATAACGTAAATTCTTATTTGAAGAATAACTTGTGAATTGTGACAGGTTAAATAAATTTAATACAGTCAGACCTCTATATACCTACCGATATTTGCTTATAACGATGATTTTTAATTTCCCCATTTCATAATTAATAAAAAAACCTCAATACCGATTTTTTATAGTATTTCGCGATAACGTATACCGATATAATCTCTCGGTCCCATTTATATAAGAATCTAATTTATATACCGATATTTTAGGTACACTGATATAATTCGGGCCAGCACTATAAAATTGGCCCTGCACTACAATCTACCAATAGCTACAACCGATAATTTGATATACCGATACTACGGCAGCATCAGGTTTGACTGTGTGACAAAAAATTTTTTTATAGAGTTTATTTTATTAGTTTAATTTATTTTTAGTATATAGTTTATTTTATATAGTTTATTTTTATATAGTTTATTTGGTATAGCGGGAATCGTGATGATCATGTGGCTTGTGGCTTAGGATGGACGAATTGTCCACTAGATAAATCGCCCAGAGGATGAATCGGCCCAGGATTTTGAGCAATATATAAAGGGAAGGTTGGAAGGGTAAAGAAAAAAGGACAGAGACAGAGAGTTTTTAGATAGTCTTAGGACCGATAATACAGAGCGCCGAAAGAGGCAGTATTATTTCGTTGTATTTCTTTGATTATATAATAAACGTGTTGATCCCTGCCCAATTTATACATTTTTTATTTTTATCGTTTGATTTTATTGAATTCTGTTCTATTTTATATATATACTTTATTTATTGATACATTTATTATTACATAGTGTTATACATCGCTATTAACTACCATATCTGATATAGTATTCTATTTCGCTATCTATCGTTATATATCTTTATCTATCGTTATATTTGTTATAATGTATTTTATTTCTGTTATCACCCGCAATAATACGAAAATCGGTGGTAACAACTGTATTATAAATTGGAGGAAGATATAGTTAAGCAATGTTAATTAGTAAATAGGATTAATCTTAAACAGAATAATCTATATAACTAAAAAAATCTATATAATTAAAAATTTGTTCCATACTTAGATTACCCGCTGTATAAATAATTATGAAATGTGTAACGTGTGGTGCATCTGCGCCTGATCTATTCCATATCAGTCACTTGTCATTTCCGGAATCATATCTGATATTTTTTTTTAGGATGAAATTTTCGGGCGAAATGAAATGCGAACTGGTAGGTGGCTGTGATTATTAATTAACCTATTGATTTTTTTTAATAGTTTTTTATTATAATTTTTTATAAATCGGATATCTGATAAACCTTTTGATAAATCACATGAAAAAAAATTTTAAAATAGACAGTTTTTCATTATTTTGAATAATATTCTATATTTGATCATATAAGCATATTAAAGTTCTTATACTATGCGAGAATAATCAGGACTGCCAGACCAAAAATATTGTTCATAGTGAAGTCTTTCAAAGTGTTTAATAACATAAATTGTAAAACACAATTTATATCATTTTAATATAGCCAATATTTTTTTCGATTTTTTTTTTACTCGACATTGATATCAATATTAGCTATAAATTTCTAATTATACCATGTAAGATCTAATTTTCCTGAAATCAGAATTTTTTTTTGTTTATATCACAACTTATTTCTGGAATATTTTTTATGTACACAATTTACTAAGCTCATTGATCCTGGTGCGGAGCAATGGGAACTAAATAAGATAGCCGAAATACTGTACATTAATACATTTGGATCCGAGTTTTCAGAAACTTTGCCGAAATTCCAACCAAAATCGCTGCCGAAATTCCAAACCTTTGCCGGAATCCTGAAATCCTAGGTTTCAGTCACTTAATGAGAAACCTAGGCTTCAGCAACGCATTTCTGAAATCTGTGCCAGGTTACACCGATTATGTTATACTGTAAAATACTTTTTTTGGAAATGATCGGCAAAGTGATCGGCACATGCGCCACAATAATTTTTTTACGAAATTTTTTTTTTTAAAATAAAGCTTAATATATTTATTGTTAGACCTTTAAAAATTATGTCTAGAGGTGTATTTTTGCTCGCTCTGCAAGTTTACTTAAAGCGCCAAGTTAGGTTTTTGCAGTAAAATTTGACTTAGACACATTTTTTTGAAAAAATGCGTCACATACTTTAAGCCATATAATCGGCGTAACCTGGCACAGATTTCAGACGTGCTTCGACAACGGGTTTGGGATCGACAACCTGTATATGCCGAAAGCTGAAACATTTCGGTACATAGCCGAAAGGGTTTGGCGCCAACTATAGCGACGAATCAACGATTTTTTTTCCATAAATCTGAAATAAAGGGGAAAAATAAGGGTTCATTACTAAACAAATATTTTTAATAGGAATTGAATGATTTTTGGGCCAAATTTAGTAGTATTGCTGGCCCAAATTAAATTTAAATTTTCAAAGTCACGTACAACCTGTGAGAACTTTAGTTACTGTCGGTTCCCTGTTTAAAAAATTATTTTTAAATTATGGTAGTAATAGTACTATTATGTGATTTTTTTTTTAAAAAAAAAGATATTTTTAAGTACATTGCTTATTTTGTTATAATTCACTCATGAAAATCTTAAAAAATATTTAAATCGTGATTGATGTGTAGGTGGCGTAGGTGGCGTAACTTTGCATAATTTTAAAAGTTACACTTGTTGGAGGAAATGAGGAAATAAGAATTCTTTACCAGTATAAATGAACACTTAAATTTTTCCAATAACGTTTAAAAAATTTTCTTCCTGTCAAATATACTAATTTACTAACGTTATGAATTCCATAAAAAACTTCTTTCGTCACCAAATTGAGCAAAAATATCTCAGTGACGATGTATTTGAACAAATAAAACATTTTAACTGTCGACATTTAACTAAAGAACAAAAATTGTTAATTGATAAACTAATATCAAATAAAAAATTACAAAAACGTTATAAAAAGTATGGTTTATGCAAAGAATGCAAACAACCTAACACTGGTTATCAATACTGTCAATCATGTAATCTCAGTGAAGATGTAATCGAGCAAATAAAAGATTTTAAACATCTTTGGTTAACTGAAGAACAAAAATTATTAATTGATAAACTAATAACGAATGAAGAATTAAAAGAACGATATAAAAAGTATGGCTTATGTAAGGAATGCAAACAACCTAATACTGGTGGTTGGGGTGGTTGGTGGTGTCAATCATGTAGCGCTAAACAAATTGACCAAAAATATCTCAGTGACGATGTAATCGAGCAAATAAAAGATTTTAAA
>QKYT01000186.1:5024-16261 GCA_003550305.1 Glomus cerebriforme | reverse complement strand
TGTTTACAAATTGATTTTTTAGAAAGCTCTTTCATTCTAAACTCTAAAAAGAAAATTGTTATTTCAATCAATCATAGTTTCATCATTGATTGTTATCATCATGTAATCTATTATAAGCCCTAAAAAATTTAGAACTAGTTCAATCTAATTTAGAAGAATAATTTTTTTTGTAGTAATAAAAATAAGTTTTTTTTTAACATACAATTGGATTTATTGTTTTATTTATTCTGTTGCTTATTTTTTCAAGAAAAAATTTCTCCTTTTTCTTTCCATTTGTTAAAGTAGATAGCGAATTTTTTTCGAATGTAAATTAATAAAAGAATTTCATTCTTAAATTTATCAAAAGTAACTCTTTTTGATAATTATTGGAGGAAGAATTTTATAAAATCATAAATAATACATTCATAAATTTATATCACTATTTGTATCGAACCATATTAATTTTGTACGTTTATAAAATTTATTATTTATTAATTTTAACAAATAAAAATGATAATAACAAATTTTTTAAATAACTAATAATTTTAAATGTTATAATATAAAAGATAGTGAATTTACACATATTAATATAAAAGGAAATAATTTTTAAATAACTATTACCATTATTATTTTCAATAATTTGTCCTATATAACTAAAAAATTTTGTGTAACAGAGAGTTTTAGATATAAATAATTTTGAATTGTGCAACGCGTCCATGTTTTTATAGCTGTTATATAATTGTTATTTGCAATTTGTGTAACTTTAACTTTAACACATAACTGAAAATACTTAACGCAAAGATTTAAATTTAATTTTCTAATTAAATATAATATAATATTGAGAAACATGTTTTTATATAAATAAAGCTTCAGTTCAATGAGAGTTGAAAAAGTGTTTTAAGTATTTTCTGATAAAAGTTTATTTTTGAGAATTGAAAGGAAATATTTCTTTATTCATTACTATTACCTGGGAATCTGACATACTGGTGCTGGTAATAATACGTCTGATTGAAAATATTAGTATCTTTGATTGTTTAAATAAATTTAACCCTTCTACTTACCCATATACACTTTGTTAGCATTTGCTAATGTTAAAGAACTGACATTAACATATGGTGCCTTCTGCCAGAAACTAATCCATTCCCATAAACTTTTGTATGTTTACTGCCTTATTTGAAAGAAATAGACAACACAATTATATTCATTAGCTTAAGAGACAAGATAATATTACCCAATATCATAGAGACCAATTCTGTAGATTGTGTTATCCTTCTGATTTATTGTCACAGAAAGATTTAAAAGATTATGGAATTGGTTTTCATTTGAGTATATTGCTGCTAGGACTTATACTTATATACTTAATAGTATTTAAAAGAGCTTGCTTTTGTACAAGAATAGGAAATTTGGATTGTAGTAATCAATTTACTTAATAGTATAAGATATTATCATACTCCAACTGAAGATCCAATTGCCTTACAACAAGAAATTTGGAATTTATATGTTGCTTCTAACAGTTTTACTATAGATCCTTATGAAGCTCTTTATACTCACAGAGATTATAGTGAAACAAGTTTTATAACCCCACCCTTCTCAGATCAAGATAACTCATCTGATAATAATAGTTCAACAGGAAGACCTGATCCTTTGTTTGATATCTTTGGTGAAAATTTAAATTTAAATTTATTATTTCAACCTATTCAACCTGCACAATTTATAGCTGCTCAGCAAGCAGATATTCAAGCTCTTACCAATGCTATACAAGCCTTATAAGGTGCCTTACCTGGTCTAGATAATGCTATTGCAAATAATGTTAATGCTACTCAAGCTGCTACCCAAGCTTTAGAAAATAATACAAATGCCATGGGCAATCAACCTGCTAGAGAATAAAGAGTAGTAACATTCCTATTTTTAAAGAAGGAGACCAAGATCCTACCTGTTTCATGGATTAAAGATTTATACATGCATGTGACGCAAATGGAATTCAAAATGCTCAAAAGTTACAAGTTGTACCTACTATTTGAGAGGACCTTCTTCTACCTGCTGGTGGATAATTAATCAGGCTTTAGCTAATGGTGACCCTAATAAGATTGTTGCCTGGACTGGAAATAATGATAATACTGATTTTACTGCCAATTTTTCTACTGCCTTCCAAACTGATACATTGGTTGAGATTTGGACAACTGAATTGGAGAATCATTGTCAATAACCTAAAAAGACAGTTGATGAATATGCCTCTTCTCTGTGAGAATTGTACAGAAAAGTTAAGACATAAGCATTTAATTTTCCTGATGCAGTTAAAGCTCGAAGATTTGTAAATGGCCTCTTATGTTACTGTTAAACCTCATAATGTTCAAATCTGAAATGCTGCAGTAAATAGAGCTAAGGCTTATGAATTGACACATAAAGATTAAGGAGCTGTCAATGCTTATTTGACAAAGTTTACACCTGTTGGAGCAACAACTCAAAATGAAGTCTTATGTAAAGCAATCCAGGAGTTAACTAAACAGCTTCAAAATTTTAATGTAGGATCACAAAGAAATTATCAATGAAGAGGTTATAAACAAAGCTTTCAACAGCCTGCAGGAAATAATAATGATAATAATTAGCCTAGAAAATTTACTTGCTTTACTTATGGGCAACCTGGATATATCTCTCAAAACTGTCCTAATAAAGTGAACACTAAAATTTCTCAACAGAATAATGTTCCTCCTACTCAACAAGTACTTCAAATGTTAATAATAATAACCAAGTAAATCAGCTGCAACAGTTGTTAGTGAAACTTGTTTCCCAAAATAACAATCAGTCTTTAAACTAAAAGGCATGCCTTCAGAGGGTGAGAGCACAACCAAGGTCAAATTCCCTCAAACCTTACATTATTCGAAGCATACCCAAATGAAAGAGTAAGAGTAACTAGAAGTAAAGTAAGACTTGATCTATTATAAGGTGAAAGGACTGAAAAGGAAATGCTAGAAGAAGTTATAGCATGAAAGATACAACCAAAATCTAAACAAGAACCTAAAACAACATTTGCAAAGAAAGTCAAAAGAAAAGGAACTATTACAAAAGTTATAAAGAAGAAAGTTCCTATATAAGCTCCAGTTGAAAGGATGGTTGAGCCATATACATCACAATAACTTTTTGATCAACCTGCAGATATTTCTGTTGGACAATTACTTGCAATGAACCCTAAATTACAAATGGTTACAAATAAATTATTATGAAAACTTATAGCAAGAAAGAAGGATGAAATACCTAATAAGAAGAAAGATAATGATGAAGAAAAAGAAAAATCAGTAGATTTAATATCTGTAACACAATGGGATGGTATTTAATAAAATAATTGGGGATCATGGTTAGAAAAACTCTTTGGAAAATGTTATAATGATGGATATGAAGTTGAGTGTAATAAAGATTTAGCATTTAATTGGTATCAAAAATCTGTAGAAAATGGAAGTACTATTGGAGAATTTTATTTAGGGAATTGTTATGAATTTGGCATTGGAATAGTAAAAGACATAAGTAAATCTGTACATTGGTATAAAAAAGCAGCTAGTAGTGGAAATACAGCTGCAAAACTTTATCTTGCAGATTGTTATAGATTAGGAAAAGGAGTTGAAAAAGATGAAATTAAAGCATTTGAATATTATGAAAACTTGGCTAAACAAGAAATTGCTGATGCTCAATGTCAACTTGGAAATTGTTTTTACAATGGAATCGGAACAAAAATTGACAAAGTACAAGCTAGATGTTGGTATGAAAAAGCAGTGAAAAACGGAAATATTGTTGCAAAAGATATTTTAAAAAATATTACAATAAAAAAATAAAGAATAAAATCAATATAAAAAACATTAAGTATTAAAGAATTAAGTCAATTTGGATTAAATTATTTTATAAATAAATTTACAAAATATAATCAAGAAAAATCATTTAAATACATTCAAAAAGCAAAAGGAAATGAATAAGGGTGTGAGAAAAAATGGAAGAAAAGCTTTTGAATTTCATATAATTTCAGCTGATAAAGAAAATATGGGTGCAAAATTTTAACTTGGATATTGTTATGATGAAGGAATTGGAACTAATATTAATAAAACAATGATGCATTATTTAATTTAAGTTCATTATATGAATTAGGAAAAGGAGTTAATAAAGATGATGAAAAGCCTTTGAAATAATTAAAACATTAGCAAAAAAAGGAGATCTAGATGTCATATATAAATTTGCATGTTATTACTATAAAGGAATTGGAACTGAAATAAATAAAATAAAAGCATTTAAATTATGCAAAAAAGCCGCAGAAGTTAATAAAGATAAAAGGAACTAATTGAAAATTTAGCTGAAAAAAAAGATTTAGATGCTCAATTTCAACTTGGATATTATTATAATGAAGGAATTGGAACTGAAATTAACAAGGAAAAATCATTTGAATTAATAAAAGATTTAGCTAAAAAGGAATATTTAAATGTTCAACTTCAACTTGGATATTATTATAATGAAGGAATTGGAACTGAAGTTAATAAATCAAAGCATTTGAATTATACAAAATATCTGCAGAAAAAGATCACATCATTGCATAATATAATCTAAGTTTATATTATGAATTAGGAGAAGGAGTTAATAAAGATGAGAAAATAGCACTTGAATTAATGAAAGATTTAGCTTAAAAAGAATATTTAGATGCTCAATTTCAACTTGGGACTTACTATGATGAAGGAATTGGAACTGAAGTTAATAAAACAAAAGCATTTGAGCTATATAATATTGCAGCTGAAAAAAATCATCTTCAAGCTCAAAATTTCCTTGGAATTTTAT
Source organism: Glomus cerebriforme (assembly GCA_003550305.1). Classification (NCBI taxonomy): domain Eukaryota; kingdom Fungi; phylum Glomeromycota; class Glomeromycetes; order Glomerales; family Glomeraceae; genus Glomus; species Glomus cerebriforme. The sequence continues at coordinate 11,473 of QKYT01000186.1, read as the reverse complement.
ATAAGAGAGGTGATTGAGTAGGAAAGGTATTGATGAAAATTTTGTCAAAGCTTTTGAATTTTATTATGAAATGGGTATTGGAACGGATATTGACAAAGAAAAAGCATTTGGCTTATATAAAATAGCTGCAGTAGAGGGAAGCGATAATGCACAAAAAAGGCTTGCATTTTTATATGAGCAAGGAGAGGGAATAGAAAAAATTAGATGGTGCAATTAATTGTTATAAAAAAAAGCAATAGAAAGAATTCAAAGAAAATTTGATATCAAATAATAATTAATGTGAAATTGAAATCATATTGTGTTATTTACATCAAATTCATATATTAATATTTATAAAATATTTTATAAAATTTTTTAACATGAAAAAAACTTTCATGAAATTATATGTGTGGAGTTAGCAGAAATATTTAATATCTTTGCCAACCATTTGAAAGCTTCAGAAAAAATGTGGTAATTTAATACTTGCTAAATTTACATAATGTTTCATCAATTCTTTGCGAATAAAGTGAGTTATAATATTATGAATTCAAAATATTATTATATACTGTAAAAGCCATTACCAACTAACATTAATACTGGATGTAATTCTGGTGATTTAGATTTTTAAATTATAAAATATTAAATTACACTATTCCTGTCCATTATTATCAAACTGCACTAGCAAACAATATTATGAAAATTACGAATTTATGCTTCTAATAATTTTTTTCAACAAATAAAAAAATATATAACAGCACAGTATGTTATATGAAATTTCTTTTTGAAAATATCATTAAATAATAGGAATTATTATAATTATTTGAAAGCATTTTAAAAAATTGGGTGTAACCATGTATTATCATTCTAATTCAAAGATAATTTAAATTAAGAAAATAAATGAATTTGGTTTTTAAAGTTTAATAAGGATTTTTTTTATGCGGATTTAGCTCATCATAATTATAGAACATAACTGGTTTTTGTGTAATATAATTGGATCATTATACAACTAATTTAAGGTAGTCATATTATAGGATTATATCTAATGTTTTTTATTTTCAGTTGGTTTTTCTAGTTTTATTCCTTTCTTTCATTTTAATCATTTTTTTTAAAAAAAAATCTTGTTCATTTTTTTTCTTCTGTAGTTTCTTACTCGTAAAGATACTGTATCTTTGAAGGTGAATGTTAAAAGAAGTATTAAATATTTTTTAATCAATTTATTTTTATTCTTTTATTATTTTTTCTTGTTAAAAGATTGTTTGAATGAACTTTGCTAGTCATGTTTTATAAAATAAATATTAATTATTTATTTGATTTTTTAAAATTAAAAATAAACTTTCTAATATTTCAGTCCTAGACAATAAAAATGAAAAATGGAAACTTATAAAGGCGAATAATATGGTGGTATTGAGATAGGTAGAATTAGAACAAGACAATATCAAACAAAATTTTGATAATAAACAAGAAGAAAGAGACAAATTTATACCAAATGATGAAAATGAAGATCACTAGATCACTAGCAAAAAATACAATGTACTCTTGCCTTATAAATTATTAACTAGAAAAGATTTATTGAAATTAAAAGCGGAGAAAGAAGTATAGCAATTTGAAATTAACCTTTTTAACTTTAAAATTTTAATATTAATAATTCGAATTGGAACTTCATTTTTATAACATAAAGTTGTCAGTATAGTTATATAAAGTTTTTCAATATTTTTCTGCTTTTTAAAAAAAAAAGAAAAAAAAATTGAAATATGGGTATGTTGTAGTATCATGTCCTAAATCAAAACCAAATTTGATCATGTCCTAAACTAACCCAGTCTTAGATGGTAGTTTGAACATTTAGGATATCCCAAGTCGGATTTGGTACAACAAATATATATTTTCTGTAATATGCAATCAAAAGAAGTCATGTTTCTAATATATTAAATTCCATATTTGGTTAATCAATTTTCTCAATTAGGCCTTTTTGATCGTGCATAATTTATCAATTAGTTACGAATTTTGACATTAACAAAAAATAGAAATTTTTCATGTGAACAAATAGCAATAATCGGAATTTTGCGTAATGTAATTTATTATTATAATTTTGACTCATTTTTATATTCTTAATATTTTTAATTATATAAATACCACCAAAATATTTTTTTAAATTATCATATTAAATATATTAAAATATCCTTAGAGTTCATTCCCTTATTTTAAAAATACATTATAATTATTAAATTTATTTTTCTCTCTAAACTTTTAACAACTCCTTTTAATAAACAACTTATTATCTTCCTTATACTGTATATGAGGTCTTCCTCTATCAGGCAAGGAAACCAGTAATACCAGTCAGTTAGTCGAGTATTTTTATCTTCCATCTGGCGGGTTTGGTATTTTTTTTTAAAATTCCTTTAAATTTCCTCTTCTCTTCCTTATACTGTATATGGGGACCGCCACAGCAAAAGGGGGCGATATACCGATTACGAGATTTCGAGAAAATCGCGATTTATTATTCGTCATTAATTTTTGCCGATCATTGCCAAAAAAAATGATTTTTTAAAAAACGGTCTTAATAACTTAGAATTTTTTTTTGCAAGTAATAAGTTGANNACATTGGCTTTCNTTTATATATTTATTTTTAAAAATTTATGTAATTTATAAGCTATATAGTCTTAATGAATTTTATAAAATATTTAATATAAAATAAACAATTATTTCGTTCCAAAAAGTCTTTTTCTTTTTTGAGATTCTAATGACAAAAACGATGATAATATTTAATAATAATATCAGCAACAAAAGAATGAGCAAAAGTAGACTTGTTTTATTCATAGAATTGTGAAAATTTTAACCTAACTATAACATTCTAATTTAACTTTTTTCCGATTCTCTTGGTTTAGGACAAGTAATATCACGAAATGGCAAATCAACATAAGGCGCAATTTCTTTATGTAATTCCTCTTGCCTTTTCAAAGAAAGTGTTCTAACACTAATTGTAGAAGGTAGAATATCAGAATCAAAAGAAAAGTTGCGAATGGTAGCACTTTTATATTCGTCCTCAAGTCTATCTTTGTAAAAAACAACTCCAGGATGTTTTGAGGTAAAATAGAAGTGATGGTACTTTTGAATATTAGGCAATTTTTTGAAATTTTTAAAGTAATCTTTAAAATTATAATATTGAAACCCTTCTCCATTCAAATAGCATTGAGAAACATTAAGATGAACAAGAGTAGAACGATTGATGACTGAAACTATATCATCTAATGTATTCACTTTGCTTTTCCGATAAAGAATTTTAATCAAACCAAAACAGCTATCACAGATGAATTTTGTATGACCAGGTATCATGAAATTTAACTCAACCTCATCATATAAACCCCGATCAATCAAACATGAATAAAAAAATAAGGAATAATTGTTTTTATTTTGTCCTACACAATTATCACACGTAATAACCAACTTTTTTTCTCCACAATTATACTTCTGAATTGCATTCCAAACCAAGCTAAGTGTACAATTTACACCTTTTCCTTGTTTACCATCATCAGGCATTTCACCTTCATCAATTACATAATTAGTCTGTTCTGTATGTGGAAAGTTACCAGTATTGCAAACCCCAAACAAATGTACCTTTCTTGGACTTTTAAAAAATAAAGATCCTATTTGTTGTGGCGAGTAAGGAATTAGAACATTTTGAGCCCAATCATACGTAATATGTGCACTTCCTTTAAAAGTTTTAAATAATATTTGAGATTTATCAAGTGTATTATTTGGATTACATTTGCCATCTTCAACTGCACACTTAATGTTAGCATTATAGTAATCACGTTCTTGTTTTGCACGATTGAGGTGAGCCAGATAATTCTCTGTAACTTCCAATTTTTTTTCTTGTTCTGTAGCAAACTGAATATTCATTTTCATTCTTTCACAGGTATCACATAGGTNGNACTTTGGAGACATAAATTNAAGCGAAGGTATTAGGATTTTNCAAGTATTAATAAAAGTTGATTTAGCTATAATTNGTGTCTCACTTTNATGCTCATCCTTATAGGCTTGTACATAATCANGATATACTGAAGCATAACTAAAATTTGTTGGAAGAAATACAACTGGTGTAGTAAATTTGGAAAATTTTCGTCCAGGTGAAGGTATTCCATGCATATTAGCATAATTCTTTAAAAACTCATGTATTTCATATGCTAAACTATAATTTACCTCAACACAATTCTTATTTTTAGGAGTATTGCCTGTATTACCATGTATACGTTCTCCAAGACCATATTCCTNTAAATGTTTTTTAATATTATCTAAATAATGATGACTAACTCCAACAAGAGCAAGGTATGTAGCACGACAGATTGAAAGATTATTGTTAAAACAAAAATTGAAGCGGGAATATTTTTTATTTTTAGTTATTCCTTCATCCTTTTGAAAAGCTATAAGTTGGCCTTTAATAACCATATCTCGCATAGTTTTGTCTAAACCTTCAAATTTCGCCTGACGTTCAAGAAATCGTTCATAGCCAATTTTTTCAAAACAATTAGGATTACATGAACATTTTCCATTTTCAAAAACCTTCTTAANTTTTAATTTCAAATCATCATAAACCTTATCCTCAATATAATTATCAGTATTTTCTATAAATTCAAAGTTATTTAAATGTAAATTTTCAAAATTCTTATTCATAGACGTAACTTCTTCATCAGATGTGTTTTCATCATCATCTGTTGTATTTTTTTCACTTTCATAACTTGAATTTTCAATAAAAAAAGTATTTTCCAGTTCTTCTAAGGCAGATAATACAGTATTATTTTCATTNTCATTATTAAAATATATACNATATTCCATATTATTTTAAATGAAATTGCGAAGGGTTTTTATAACAAAAAAGAAAAAAGGTCGACGTTTTGTGCCAAAATTTGCGCCCTTTTACTAATAAAGTATAAATAAAAAAATGTATTTTCTGAACGGTTAGGCCGGTTGTCACGTGATCATCAAAAAATCTCTAAATCTGATTGGTCGACGTATCGCCCCCTTTTGCTGTGGCGGTCCCCATATAGAGGTCATCTTCGTATCAGGCAAGGAAAGACCGGCCATAGTCGAGTAACTCCTATCTGGCTGGTTTGGTTTAGACTAGAATTCCTTTTATATACTTATTGTCTACTTTATTTATGAGCTCATGTAATACAAACACCCATCCAGATTTGGAAAAAATGAAGAATTAATTATTTTAAAAGAGAAACTTTGATTAATTTTAAGGACATAAACAAAGCTTTATAACTCAGGTGGAAACAAATGATAGTACAACAATGATGAATATTTTTCATAACAGCAGAACAAATAATATAGTGGTGAATGACTATAGAGAAGTGGATTGTATGAAGTTTTTATTTTCGATTATATGTAAAAATCATTATACTTTTACAACCAATACTGTAGAAATTTAAATAGAATACTATATGAATTGAAAGAAGAAAAAGAAGAAGGAAACCAAGGCTGAAACTTAAAGGAATTGACGGAAGGCATCACCATATGGAAAGGCTGGAAAGGCATAGCAAAAAGAATGAGCCAACATACAATAAATTGATGAAACAAACATAAAAAGGAGATTCTGAACAGAAAATTTTACAACTTTAAGAGTTTATATCAAAGTCTAAAGTGAATCCAGGAAAATTTGAATTATGAGCAAAGGGAGAAATAATAATAAATCAAAGTAAACAAATATAGGAGTGATTGATAATAAACAAATAGTCAAAATCATATGGTGTAAGATAAATAGAACATTATATGAAAAACTGGATGTATGGGTGGGATAAAGGACAACAATAAAATGGGTATAACAACAAAAAATCAAAATTGATCAATTAGAAATAGATATATGATAAATAAATGCGAATAGTTATTACTTTAGAAGACATACAGAAATAGTTATAATATTAATTTTTAGTTTATTGTTTAATAGGAGATATAATTTTACCAATTTTTACAACTTAAAAAATTTTTTTTATAAATTTATGTATTTCTAATAAAATTATTATATTTACCAAAATGAATAATTAATAAATGAAAACCAATATTAAATTATAGAGAATAATATATCAAATGAAAGTTGTATATCGTATTTTGTGTTCACAAATAAGTTATTTTGACCATAAATCGAATTGAAAAAAATAATTGGCAATATGGTCAAATTAATATGTACAGTATTTGAATTTTTTAAAGAAATGCATCAGTTTGCGATATAATAATAGTAATATCCACAAATGAGATTTTTTATAAAAGGAACAAGATTTAGTTTTTAAAAATTAAACATTATATTTACATTCACAAGCTTGTTACTCCTCATAGAATTAATTTTATATTAAATGAACCTGATTTTATTAGGTTTTAAATATATAAGAATATCATGAGTACAGGAAAGTAAATGCAAAAGTAAGTCAAATTTTTCTTCAGTTTTATATTTAATAACAAGTTTTGCATGAATAGAA
>QKYT01000185.1:151472-189194 GCA_003550305.1 Glomus cerebriforme | reverse complement strand
TTGACTTTCTTTTTCTTTTTTTTTTTTTTTGTTATAACAATAATAATATTGACAACATTATAGGTTTGGACGAATGATATATATAAAAGTACTCTTCATAGAGTTATTCACAGGGGTGAAAATTATCGTGTATCGTAAGTATTTTTATCTTTCTATAATGCTTTATTATGTTTTTTCTTTTTTAAAAAAAAAAAAAATGAACTCATCTTTTTTAAAAAATTTTAGTGTTCCGTTCTTTTATGAACCTAATTTCGATGCTAAAATAGAACCACTTAAGCCTTGTTTACAAATTGATCCCGTGAAACATCATGAGCCCGTCGTGTATGGAGAACATTTGTTGAAAAAAGTTTCAACAAATTTTGAAATCATTGAATTGTAATTTTATGATCTAATTTGTTATAAGATATCTTTGAATCCAAAAACCAATTCTTCTCATTATCCCTGGAAAGATTCCATAAGCATATCTAAGCAAAATACCATAACTAGGATACCAAAATTCTTTTTGTCCATTTAATCCACTTTGCAAGATATTTTTTGCGGTTAGTTCAACATTCAAAACCATATAGTCAACTAACCATTTTTGGAAATATTTATCTGTATGACTTCTCATTGTAATGGTATTAATTGATCCTAAATGACATAAAGTAATTTTGATTTGATTATGTAATTCTTGATATTCTAATTCTTCATTTAATGAAATGAAATATGAATTAATTGCTGCTTTTGAAGTGGAATATGCCCATGACATTCCCAATGAAATTATGGACATTAATGATGATAATACAATTATTGATTTAAATTCTTTTTTGTTGTTATTTTTAGAAATCATGTGAGGTATAGTTAAATGAGATAATGTAGCAAATCCAATTAAATTTGACATTGTTATATTTCGAAGTTTTTCCACCATTAATTTTGGATTATTAAATTCCATATGTTCAAACAATGTCATTGCATGATTTAATATTAAAATATCTATTTCAGGTTTATTATTAATTTCATTAAAGAATTCGACTGACGAATTTATCAAATTTTCACAATCTTCTTCATGTTTAAGATCACATGTAACAATCTTTATCGATTGATTCTGAGATATATTTTTACATTCAGACGCAACTTTTTCTAAAAGATTTGTTCTACGAGATGCTATTACTATATTAGCCCCATTCTTGGCACATATGTATGCCATTTCTTCTCCAATTCCCGTACTAGCACCTGTTATTATAACATTTTTCCCCTTGAGTTTCGAAAGTGAAGGAACATTATAGCCAAAAAAGGATTTAATTATTGTGAAAGATAATATTAAAATAAGGATTATATACAACATTATTTTATAATAATAAAATTGTTCAAAAAAACCGTTTGACGGCTTTTTTATATGTAGATCAATAGTACCCATAATTTTTAATTTTCGCCCCATCTTGAATAAAAAATTATTCGAAATGGGCCGAAAATTAAAAATTGGCAGAGAATTATAAGTACCTATCATCAATCCAATATATTTGTTTTATATACTTTACCATAACAGATACTGTAATAATTAATAACATTTCATTCACCAGGTGGTATGTGACTTTATGATGTCTCAAATATTAAAAAGCAACAGAAAATGATTGAAATCAACTCAATCAACTCACAACTCAAAATGCCAATCTGACTCAATCCCTAATTTTTTCATAGAAAATGTTATTAGAATAATGAATGGATTGTGCTAAACATACTAACTTTTATATATCATATACAAGCATAATTGTTGCAAACTTTAATCATTGATTATTTTTCAACTTGGCAATTTTGGTTTTGATCTCTTCTTAAGCTTAAGATTCATATACTTAATGAAAAAGTACAAAAGATGAATGTATTTACAGTAAAAATAAATATTCCTAGTTTTAATTAATAAAAGTATTTAGCAATTACTATCGATCATGTGATGTATTAACGTGATGCAATTCTGGCCAAAATTATAAAGATATACGATTTTCCTTAAATATTATTTATTCGTCTAGTGTAAACTTCTCAAAAGTTATTTATTTAAAGAGAATAATATAAGAATGAGCAAATTCAAGACAACACCACCACTTGTTAGTCTAAACAATATTAACTCGGTTTCAGAAGGTAATGGGGCAAGAATATATTTTTTCCCCAACAAATTAACATTGTCTATTGAACTTTCCTCTTTTTTTCTAGTTGAAATACGCTTACATGAACCACTTATTATAAAACCGGGATCTCGTAAAAAACGAATAGGATTACAAATTTTAAACGCGTTAGCAAGGCTGGAAGTGTTGTTGAGTAAAGAGGAAATGCTTGCAAGTTCGGAAACTGGTGTGCAGAACTTGAAGCAGGTTTGTGTGGTGAAAGATAATGTTGTAAGAACAACAAAAATAATTAAGTCGGATTTTGATGAATGTGCAGTTTTCTCAATTCAATCGAGTCCATAACTGGTAATGTTTTAAAGTGGGTTGCTGAACGATATATATAAATGATAAAACTGTATTCGCATAATTGGGATTTTTAAATCTATAAATTTGAACGATTGCCTTTTTTTGGAAACGTAATATTAATTCGTAACGTAATCTTTTTTTAGCAAAAATATAATATGACAGAGATTGATAATACAATTTCCGTTTTAGAAGCTTCGTTATTGCATTTCGAGGAAGATGGATCAGTAAAAAAAGATGTTCAAGTAAGGTTTAGCTTAACATATAGTAGTTTAATTAATTACTTGATTTGACTAATTAGTATTTTACAATAGACTTACCTCACAGAACTTGGACTCGCGTTATTATTTCCGAAATCTGCGAAGCGTTTAGTTGTACCTAACCTTGCCTCAGGGAAAGTTGACGCTTTAGGTAATTCTTCAAATTTGCAGATTCATAATAATTGTTTTATTTATTTTTAATTCTAAAATTTAAATTATAGCACATTTCCATGAGATGAATGTACACAATCAACTTGTTTCAATCTCATTGCAACTTCAACAAGATATAAAACTTACAAATCACAAATATATGGCACATCAACTCGCATTGCTATATGTAATTTATTTTTTTATTTACTATTATCATTATTATTTTAATCATTTGTTAAAATTTGCTTCTTTTTTATTTATTAGCATTGTCTCAATCAAGCTGGTGGACATTTTATTAAATATAAATCGCGTGTCGAGTTACACTTCGATGCTATTAAGGCACTGACAAATAGTTCAGAAGAACCACAACTTTCATCTGAACAAAAACAATGGTAACTATTCTCATTTTAGAATCAATTATTTAGATTTTATTAAATCTTTTTTTTTTGAAAAAAAAAAAATAGGTTATCGCAATTGACGGCGGATGTCGTCACTGAAGCTTTATTCAGTGGAAGGCCAATCACGGCGATGTCACAACCTTTGGCGGCTTATTTAAATAATATTAGCGAAGTGAAAGATGAAAAATAAGTTATCTAATTAGTGTCTTTGATGTTCTGATAGCTAAAATTGTTAAAATTAATTTATTTGCATTGTCATTTTTATGAGAACAATTTAATTTATTTGTGTAAAGAAATTAAATAAAATATGGTTGGCTTAGAGATTCTTTATGCGCAGTGAAAAAACGAATTTTGGAACGCGTGAATGTTTTTTTTTGTGGCTTGTTTTTACTTATTTTGGTTTAGCATTGTTTAATAAGATTTTAAGCCTCGGGTTGAAGCTGTAAAAGAAATTTGTCGCGGGCGAATAACATACAATCATACGAATAATTACAAATTTCAATAAATTATGGTGGAGAACTTTTACAGTCGAATTCCGTTACTAAATAATTCTCGGAGTATTAGACAGATTTTTGTTTCAATATTTAATTGTTGTCGACTCAAAGATGGCTTTTTTACAGTTATTTGTGCGAATTCTACCAAAGAATCCATTAAAAAATTTATACGTTTCAGCTTAATTTAAATTTTGTGCTACAATGGAAAATTATCTCTTTTTAATTTATCAAAGCCATTATAAGAAATGGTGAAACAGATCCTCTTTATAAAAGAAAATCGACTTTCAACTTAAAAAAGTTGTATTATATATATAAATTATAATGTTATATTTTTTTTTTTTTTTTTTTAAGAAAAAATTGTAATATAATAAAATACGAGTAATGCCACCTACAATTTCTTGGTTTTCTAACAGAAACTTTGGGATTGTTATAGACGCTGGTAGTTCTGGTTCTCGAGTTCAAATTTACTCTTGGAAAGAACATGGGTTTATTAGACAAGGAAAAAATGAAAGTGAACTTCACATCTTGCCAACAATTGAACGAGGAGATGAGTTTGGACTAAATTGGCAATTAAAAGTTGAACCAGGTATAGAATCGGGAACAACTTCTTTTTTCCATTTCAACTTTCGTAAAGAAAATAAATATATAATTTATTTTATTTAAATATAAATAAAATTCTGATCCCTTTTTTACAGAAGGTGGAAAGTGAAAATATAGAATATTAAAATTTATATTTGTAACTCATTTTTAATTTTTTTTTAGGGATATCTACATTTGCAACAAATCCAGCAGAAGTGGGAGAATTACATTTGAAAAGATTGTTAGATTTTGCAAAGCAAGTGGTGCCATCGGATGAGATAACACAGACACCAATATATTTATTAGCTACTGCTGGAATGCGATTACTACCATCATCACAACAACAAGCAATTCTTCAAAATGCATGTGATTACATCATGTTTAATTATGTTTTCAAAATTGATAAATGCTCAGATCACGTACAAGTAATCTCAGGAGAATGGGAAGGAATTTATGGATGGCTGGCAGTTAATTATTTAATGAATGGATTTTATAATGACAGTGGGAACGAGCATATGATTCAATCACAGAAACTTAATAATGAAAGTGATAATTCTGAGATAATTAAACATACCACAACTTATGGATTTTTGGATATGGGAGGTGCTAGTACACAAATAGCTTTTGAACCAAATTCATTAGAATCAAAAAAACATGCAGATGATTTAACCAAAGTTACATTGTATACTTTGGATGGAAAAAGAATGGACTATGATATATTTGTTACGACATTTTTAGGATTTGGAACGAACGAAGCAAGACGTCGATATATAGAAGAAAATATTCGAAAATACACGGCAACACATGAAAAGATTGCTAATCCAGAATCATCTCGTGAACAACCAACTGTTTTACTCAAAGATCCTTGTTTACCTGTTAATTTATTTCTTACAGATACTTCACTTCCACCTCCTTATTATACCCTTCAAGGGATTGGTTCTTTTAATCAATGTCTTGAATTTACATACCCTTTATTAAATAAAACTGCTACGTGTCTGGATGATCCTTGTTTATTTAATGGTGTTCACACACCAAAAATTGATTTTTCTGTTAATCATTTCATAGGTATATCAGAATATTGGTATTCTACTCATGATGTTTTTGGGTTAGGTGGAATTTGGAATTTCTCAGAATTTGAAAAGAAAGCAAATGATTATTGTGCAAGAGAATGGGATAATATAGTCAATGATTATTATAAATCAAATATATGGGGCAAAGAAATAGATTTAACAAGGTTGGAAATGCAATGTTTTAAGGCTGCATGGATAGTAAACGTGTTGCATGAAGGCATTGGAGTTCCAAGGATAATTGACAATGTTATGATCGATTCTGACAATAAATTAATAGATAAAGTAAAGAAAACCCCACCTTTTCAGAGTATTAATAATATTAATGATGTACAAGTTAGTTGGACTTTGGGAAAAATGGTTATGGAGGCATCAGGTACAATTCCTTTACTATGGGGTCCACACCCACATCCTCCACCTCAACCTCAAGGTCATGGCTTATTTGGATATTATAATTATTTAGTTGAATGGATGATTGGAATTTCAATTTTAGCAATTTTATTAATTTTTATCTGGTTTACATGTTTACGCAAGAATGGAATTGGAAAGGGAAGAAGAATGAGTATTGGATTTTTACATTTTCTTTCTTCAATGCGAAGAGGGGCAAGAGATGGAGGACCAGATTATGGGAGATTGGAAGGGGGCCAATATCCTTCTGCGGGTTTCTCTTCCTGGCGTATTGTGAACAATTTTAACGGAGTTGTAAGTTATTTTAGATGGAAATTTCTTCAATTAACATCGCCATTTCGAAGATTTTTCAATAAAAAAGGAGATGATTCGAGTGAAGATGTATCGGTAACAGTAGCATCAGGGAATGATGGAGAAGAAATGAAACATTTTCGACAAGCACCATCTATTGATGTTAGTTCAAATTCAGTAGTCACAATTACTGAAACACCTGCTACACCTATTTTAGAGAAAGGGTCATCTCCTACAGAACAAACGTCACAATTTTCGCCTTATGGATTCCCTTCAACACGTTATAAAAAGCGTTTAAGTGGGGATAGTATAATACCTAATGAGGTTACTGATAAAGGATTTTCGACCCCAATTAATTTGTCATTAACTGGATTACAATCAAGAAATAGTAGCTTAACAAATCTTGGAAAGTTTAATGGTCGTTCAGGAGAACGAATTAATGCTAGCAGTATAAGTTTAGGACAATCAGGTTCAAATAATGGAGGATTTCTTAATGACTCTGGAATGTCACTATCAAGTAATACTAATCCAAATTATTCTCTAGGACGTGGATCAAAATCAACTACAAACTTAGGATGGATGGAAGATGAACATGATGATAAAGTTGCTGAATATGAAACTGCAGATTCAATATTACCAAATTCAACAGAGCAAATAAGATATCAAACAACATCATCCACAAGACCATTTAGCTTTCCATCGTTTCCAATGTCAACAACGTCATCTAGAAATTCTACGTTACCTACAATTAATACTAATTTAGGCCATAATAGCAATAATTCATCTACTGATATGTCATCGGCATCAAGTGTAATAGCGGGAACTACAGGCTTAAGTAGACCAAATAGTCGAGCAGGAAGAAATTTAAGTATAGACAAAACCAATAGATTATCTGGTTCCAACTTTGAATGAAATTATTCTGAGAAGGTGTGATTTGCAAAAAATAGTTTTTGTACTAATATTTTATTTTTATAGAAAATCTAAATTATTAATTATTATAAACAGTATTGATTACTTTATAAGTCGTTAATAATCAGCGTTTCCTAATTAGTATCCTACTATTTTTTATATAATAATATATAATAAGAACAGCTTTTACCATAAAAATTCATCATCAATGTGATTAATTAACTTGTATAATTCGTGGTTATTAATAACAATAAAAAAAAAAAAAAATTATTGTTACAACAAATATCGAATGATCTTGTGATATATATTGCTTTTGTCCACTCTGCAATATCAGAACGTAAAGAACGTAAGAATAAAAAATTCTTTTACTTAAATAATCGTATCTACTCGTTATATTCTTTGTTCTTTAGTATTTATTTGTTTAATTGGCAAAGCGGATAATAACGTATAACTGTTAATTATGAGTTCAAGTGAGTTTTTTTATTATGGGTTTTTCCTAATTTGTTCAAATAAGTTTAAATGTTTTCGGTTTATTTTTGTCTTTCTATAAATAGATACGCGGATCGCTTGTGTGGTATGTTTGAATACGTTTCGAACGTGATTGTTGTCGAACGACCGTACTTTTTAATTGCCATTATTCGAATAACACGTGCGAGCTAGTTTGCCATTACATTTCACACATTCTATTTTACATATAGATGGTGGGACTTCCCGCTCGCGGTAAAACTTATATTGCACAAAAAGGTATTTATAAAAAACAATTCTTTTTTTTTAGTTAATTGACTTTATTACATTACGATCATATAATGAGGCGCATACTTCAATTCGTATTTAAGTTTTACATTTTTCCTAATTGATAGTATGCCGATATCTTCAATGGTTAAGCATATCGACAAGAGTTTTTAATGTTGGCAATTATCGTCGTAAACTTCATGGTGCACATCAGATGCATTCGTTTTTCGATCCCAACAATGAGGCAGGTGAGATTGCGCGTAAGGAAGCAGCTGCTGAAGCTCTTAAAGATATGTTAAGATGGTTCGAAGATGAAAATGGCACAGTAGCTATATTTGATGCTACCAATTCCACTCGGGATAGACGTTCCTTTCTTTTAGATAATTGCAAGAAACATGATATTCTGGTCATGTTTATTGAATCAGTTTGTCAGGACGAGAATCTCATCTTGCAAAATATAATGGAGGTAAAATTATCATCTCCCGATTATAAGGATATGGACCCTGAAAAAGCAGCTGAGGATTTCCGCGCTAGAATTTCTCATTATGAAGATGCATATGAAACTATTACAGAAAGCGATTACACTTATATCAAACTCATTAATGTTGGAAGTCAAGTGGTGATTAACATGATTCAAGGATACCTACAGAGTCGAGTTGTTTATTATCTGATGAATTTACATATTTTGCCTAGAAGCATCTTCTTCAGCAGGGTAAATATACTTGATTTTTAAATTCAATCGAAAAAAGAATTTTATGGTAGAATGGATATTTATTACAGAATCAAATTATAATGGAGAATTAAGTAATTTTTTTTTTTTTAAAAAAATTTTTTTTTTGGCGGTAAAAACAAAAACACACTATTTGATATTAGCATGGGGAGAGCATCTTTAATCTAATGGGTAAAATTGGCGGTGATTCCGACCTATCACCACGTGGTCGTAAATATGCAAACGAATTACCAAAACTAATTCATAAACATTTGGGAGACCAACCATTGACGGTATGTGAAAAAATTTTCATTATTATTATTTTTAGGTTAGTCTGTCTAGTCTTCAATTTTGTTCAATTAATTTATCTATCTATAGACTGATATTATTAAATTTTTTTTTTTTTTTTGTTCTTGCAGGTTTGGACATCTACAATGAGGAGAACAATACAAACCGCCGAGCAGTTGCCATACCCAAAATTACAATGGAAGGCATTAGACGAGTTGGATGCAGGAGTTTGTGATGGAATGACATATGAAGAAATTGAGGTGTGTTGGGTTCTATCTAACTTTCCATTGAAATAGGAAAATAATAAATTTTGAATGAACCGAATTAAAAAACTGTTCAATAACTAAAGTTTTATTGAAATGGAGATTATCCCAATTGGGTTAATATTTCGTTTTATATGAGCCAATATTAATTATTATAGATTGAAGGTTCATTCTTTACTAATAAATATTATTATTGCTATAGAAGAAATACCCCGAAGATTATGCTAACCGAGATGAAGATAAATTTAACTACCGATATCGTGGTGGTGAGGTAAGGTGTTCAAAAAAAACTTTCATTTAAAATACAATATATTTCATTGTTAGGATTTGCTTATTTTATTTTTTTATTTACTTATTTATTTTTTTTAAAAAAATATATATATATATATATATATTAAAACGGGAACAATACCTTGCATTGTTCAACTAAAAACTTTACTCTTTTTTTTCGGTAATATTGTCAAATTTGAGTCTTACCGAGATGTTGTCCTTCGTTTGGAACCAGTTATAATGGAACTTGAAAGACAACAAAATATCTTGATAATTGGGCATCAGGCTATTCTTAGATGCATTTACGCATATTTCCACAACTTACCTCATGATGATTTGCCGTATATTAAGGTTCCTCTACATACAATAATTAAATTAACTCCAAAAGCATACGAATGTACAGAGTTTAGATACAAAGTTGATATCGACGCGGTAGATACTCATAGGCCTAAACCTCAAACAAAGTCGGCAAAACATGTTGTCAATGGCAAGTCTTCAGTCTCTAACCCACTTACGAATGTTTCTAGTTAATTCTGCGCACTTAGTAGTAATTTGCGGAAATTTTGGGAGGGTATCAAGGGATTTTTAAATTTATTATTATTTCTATTATTTTTAATAACTTTTCCTATTATGGATCTTTACTTTAATCAAATGGGGTAAGAATGCGAACTCCGCATTTTGACAAAAGGGAATACATGAAGATCGAAGGAACATAATATTTTTTTTATTATTAAAGAATACAAATGGTCATCTCCGGGAAGTCTTTGGTGAATGACACCAAATTTGGCTAGGGTTGGTTCGTAAAAGGATTTATGATTCACAATCGTAGATATGATAATTTTTTTTAAACAATTAGTATCCGAATATCCTTTGTATAGTCTGTTATTGCGCCTTTTTTTTTTTAATTTGTTTCTTGCCTTTTATACAAGATAAACTCTTTGTGTATAAAACTTTTTCAAAGAAAATATAAACTGTTTTAGTTTTCTTCCGACGCCGTATTTCTTGTTTTTCTTATGCAAGTCTGTGTGGAGAAGCGCATATACGGGAAAAGAGAGCTGTTTGTAAGGACATTTCACGAGAGAATGGGGCTTTTGCATGTGAGAAGTGCATTCAAGTTCTTTGTTATAAAGTAGAAGCGGGGAGAAAAGGTATAACTTTGAATTTTAAAATTGATTGAAAAGAGGGGCGAATGCAATAAAAGTTTGACGTTTAGTAGTAAGCTGTATAAGCCCCCCCTGCAGTAATTTTAATCGATAATGAAAACCTGATCTGTGTGACTGATTTCTTTTATGTTTAGCGTGCTAAACTGCTAATAACCCTAATCTAAAAATCTATATGATCTAAATAGTAACACACAATTCATAGACTTTTAATAGAATCGTAATTCGTCGCATCATCAATATAATTTCATAATAGGGACACAGACAATTTTAAACGGGTTTTTTATATAATAAATTTATACACTGTAAAATTAAATAACCCGCCAAGTGACTTTACCAAAATCAACGTTACTCTCAGGCATCATCAACTCTAAATTTTTTTTTCTCCTATCGTCCTCTTAGATAATTTTTTTTTTTTATTTTTTTTTTAGGGTTTTTAACCATATTTGATGATATACATGATATGTTGATTTAAAAAATTTTTTTATTACAAACACTCCCTTTCTTCATCTTCGGTCTTCTTAAATCCGCTTTCCCGTTTCTTTTTTTTTTCTTTTTCTTTTTTTTTCTTTTTTTTTATATATATATTATCTTTATACATATAATATCAAAAAAAAAATATATTTTTTTTTTGAAGTCGTGCCGAGTTCATGGCTTCTTGTGTATTGTTTTCGTATTATTTTTTATATTTTACTTGTTAAAGCGTTCATAATTATAAAGAACACTTTATCAAAAATTTCCCGCCTTATTATAGATTTATAAAGGGAGTGTGTATATAACTATAAATATTACTCAAAAATAAAAAATTGAACATTATATATAAATTTCTGGCAAAATAAATTTTTTTTTTATCCTTTTCTTTTTTTTTTTTTCTTTTTTTTTTCGTAATTTGATTTTTAATATCGGTTCCTTGCACATTTTGAAAATGGCCACACCACCTTTTACTTTATTACCCCCAAATCTATCCGCGCCGGTGCATACTGCACCACCTCGGCATTGTGTTTATTCTAGTGACCCGAGTGCTCACGTCATAAGTAATAATCAAACTAAATTTTATTTTTATTCCACTTCTTCGCCGGCAGTGACAGAACAAAGATTTATTTCAAAGAGTTTTGAAAACCAGACTACCCCAAACAACATTCTTCCTCCAATCAACACGTCAACCAATATAGTTACTGGCTTTAACACATCAGGAAATAGTAATTTACATTTTTCTAATAACGTGATGGTATCACCTCAACTTAGAGGGCGTCATTCGCCTTCATTTGCTAGACCACGTCTTGAGGTTCGACGTAGTAGTGAACCTAATTACCATATCATGGAGTATGGCACGTCAGAGTCGTCGCCGTTATCAGCTGGTTCCTTTACGCCACCCTCAACTTTAAACAGGTTTACTCTTCAACAGCAGGATACTATTCAACAACAGTTCAATTTACAGCAAAAGCTTGGTCATATGAATTTATCTACAGCACCACCTGCAAAAACCATTATGCAACAGATGCGTCGTAGACCCTCAACATTATCTCAAATTTTGCAAAGCAACGATGATGATTATAGAAAGGATAGACAGCCAATAGAACAGATCAATATTAAACGACCAAGATTTGATGACAGGAGGGAGAAAGGGGATAGAGATAGTGAAGATGGTGACAGTAATGGTAGTTGTAATAATATTTGTCAAGAGAGGTGAGTGTTGCCCCCTCTTTATAAAACAAAACAAAAGGCAATGAGTGGGCCTGAAAAGCATTTGAGAGGAGAGAGCGAAAATTAAATAAATAGTTAAGATAATTCCTGCTCTATTCCCCTCCCTCCTGTTGATCTTTCTGGGAGTTGAATATTATGATCTAGAAATATGAGCTCCATTATCATGCCTTTTCTTCTTTTACTTGTTTATCTATAGTAGTTTTTTTTTTAATTTAACGATATCGAACACTAACAAAATTTTTATTAAACAAAATGGTTCAATTAAAATATATATGTATACATACATATATAATTTTCGTAGCAGTGGAATTACACCATGTCTTTCTTCACTTCACATTGTGCCCACGACTAACGCGATGAGCTCGTCCAAAAGCTCTCCGGTTACAACAAATGACAGTAGTGATACTGGAAGTATGTTAGGTGAACAAGTTCCGCAGCAACAAATTTTACGACAAAACAAAGGTCTTAGACATTTTAGCAAGCAAGTGTGTGATAAAGTCGAATTAAAAGGTGTGACAACTTATAACGAGGTAAGTAATGAAGAAACGAATAGATTACGCGTTTTTCTAAGAGAAAAAAGAATAATACTGTGGAATGTCTTTGCGCACGGATTCTATGTTCTTTTAATTTATGCAATAATGTCAATTCTTGTGTTATGTACAACTCTAATTTTGTTTGTGTTGTATTTGATGCATTAGGTTGCAGATGAACTTGCTGAAGACTTTGCAGCTCAGATGTCAGAACATGGAAGTGGAGTAAGTATTTCCATTGGGTTCTCTTATTCCGTCGAATATTTAAATATTTATTAAACGTTACGTCAATATGTTGGTGTTTGTCATTGTAGCAAAAAGTGGATCAAAAAAATATTAGACGTCGGGTATACGATGCTTTAAATGTATTGATGGCAATGGACATTATAGCAAAAGATAAAAAAGAAATTAGGTGGTTAGGATTACCAGGTCAAAAAAATGGTGCGAATTCGGCAAAATCGTCTGTGACGACAGATGCTGAAATTGAAAGGCAAAAATCTGAACTCCGAGAATTGGAGGTAAATTATGAATTTTTTTATGCGATTTCATGAATATCGTAGAAGTATTTATAACATTAAAAATATTTAGCGACTTAATCGACGCTTGTGTAAACAAGTGGATGAAGCTAAAGTTGTTTTCCAGGATAAATTAGCTCGAGTAAGTTATTTTTACTATTTTATTTCCTCAAAATATGTGCAGATTAAATTTTATAATATAACTAATTCAACAACGATGTATATTCATTTCATAGCATCTTCATATTCGTAATCTCGTGAAAAGAAATAAACGGCATAATCCTTATCGAGTATCGAATAACAAACTAAAATCTGAAAAAGAATTGCATCTTCCGTTCAAGTTGTTACATTGTCCACGAGGAACAACCATTGAATGTCAAAATGGTCAAGACGGGTAAAAAGAAGTTTACCGAATATTTTTGTTTTGTAAATTTTGAGTTACATGCCTCAAATCAAATTATAATTAATTCATTATTATGTTTTTTAACTTTATAGATTTTCTCAAATCCTTTCCTTCCATCCTCATCAACCCACTATACTTGAAGATGCGCACATTTTGCAACACATTGGTATGGACAAAATTTCACCCGAGGATATGCAACAATGGGTTAACCCCGAACACTTGAAATGGATCGTTACGAAACAGGGTGACGATGGGGATTATCGTATAAGCTGTGCTCAGTAATTTGAACACAACAAAATTAAGCTTTTATTATTTTCTCATTGAAAATAACAATAAGATTCCGAACATTTTTTTTTCTTTCGTTTTCCTTTTTTTCTCTTGGAATAAGCTTTGAATAATTTTTTTTGGAAATAAGCAGATTATTAAAAATTCACGAACAATTGAATAAAAAAAAATTCTCAACTATATCCATATCATCCTTTGTATATAATGAATTTTCAGTCTTTAAAATTTTCTTTAATATGATTATTAATTTTAAGTTGTGTTACAATATGGGAAAAAAAAAAGATTTAATTCCTGCATAAA
Source organism: Glomus cerebriforme (assembly GCA_003550305.1). Taxonomy (NCBI): domain Eukaryota; kingdom Fungi; phylum Glomeromycota; class Glomeromycetes; order Glomerales; family Glomeraceae; genus Glomus; species Glomus cerebriforme. Next base: position 175,041 of record QKYT01000185.1, on the reverse strand, counting down.
AGTTTTCGTGTGAAAAATTTAGATGAATATTCAATTTGATGCAAGTTGGCGTTCCTTTTTCAAACCCCACATTCGACGATCAATGCTGGCCTATCCGTTTATCTTAATGTCTTGGTGAATTTCCAATAAATATTTTAACGAATACATATAAAGGATTTTACCGTGTAAATCTTTTTAGCGTTCCTTCAAATCTACAAACTGATTGAAATTTGGCGGGAAAAAAATTCTATTACATCATATGATATTTGTATTTATTTGTATAAATCATTGAAATCATTGGTGTTATATGCGAGTTAATCTTAGAATGGGTTCATTATGATTAACTGATAAATTAAGTTTGCAGTGATATTGTAAATTAAACCTTAATCTTGCGTACAAAAAAAGTTAATCTCTAATCTTGCAAATAATCACGGAAAAACCTGTATTTAAAAAAAAACCAGTTAAATTCGGTACACAAAAACTTGAATGTATACGTATTACAAGCAATTCTAACCATGAAGAAAATAAATTCTCATCCAATCTTATTTATAGTAGTAGATATAATGAGTATAATAGTGATATATCACGTCCAAACAGGTGAAATGCTGCTTCTGCAAAAAAGAATTTATTTTAATTTTTACTGTATGAATTTATCATACTAATATGCATAATGCAAGTGTCAAGATATTAAAAAAAAAAAATTACAAACTGTAATTCTGGCGCATGATTCCCGCATAAACATGTAACTACCCGTTACAGGCGTTACATATTAGAAAAAAATATTGAATAAATGTGACGACGGTGGGGTTTGAACCCACGCATGTTTCCATACCAGGGCCTAAACCTGGCCCCTTGGACCACTCGGGCACGTCGCCATTTATATATGAAACAATCATAGAAAAATTATATGAAATAAATTTTTATCGGGGAATTCTATGGCTTACAAATTTTTTTGGATATATTAAGGAAAATTTTATGGTATTTAATATTTCCGAAACACATGACAAATTTATTTTTAATTTTTAAACCAAAAACTTTATAAACTTTATTCACATTCATTTAATATTATTCATCATCAATATATTTCCTCAATTTTTGTAAATTTTTAGCAGCTTCATCTAATGTTTTATCAGTTTTGCAGAATGCCAATCTAATAAGATTTTCAGCAAGATGAGCATTTTCTTCACAATAAAACTCACTTGGTGGAATAGCTACTACACCAATTTCTTTTGCCATCCAGTAACATACTTTAAAATCTCTAGGACGTTGTAAAATAACCTCCGGGTATGGATAATCCTCAGGAATCTTAATTTTTGCAGTGTTTGCTAGTATAAAATAACTCCCTTGAGGAATGGTATAAGGGAGTCCAACATCTGTTAGAGCTTTCATCAATTTCTCACGCCTGCGTGTATATTCTTCAATAATATTTCCAAAATAATTATGTTTTTCAGCTAAATCAAATGAAATGGCAAGTGCTTCCTATATAATATATAAGTATTAATAATAGAAAAATATTTAATAATGCGTAAATCAAGATTTTAAAAAATACCTGAAGCGGTGTATTGACACAAAAGACAATCCTAGTTTGTGCGGATAATGTGGCTCCTATCAAATTTTTTGGTCCAATTAACCAACCAACGCGCCATCCAGTCGTGCCAAAAGTTTTACCACCACTTCCAACAGTGATGGTACGTTCCCATGCACCAGGAAGATTAGCAATTCGTTCATGAACATCAGGTTCATAATAAAGTCTATCATACTTATGGCATTTTTATAAATGATTGCAGTTGTTATTAGTTTATAAATCGAAATTATCAAAATAAATCTGAAATTTACATACCACTTCATCACTTATGATTAGTAAATTAAATTCTTCGGCTAATTTATTTATCTCTGTCATTTCTTCTATTGAGAACACTTTTCCCACAGGATTATGCGGAGTATTAAAAACTATGATTTTGCTTTTCGATGTAAGTTTTGATCGAAGTTCATTAACATCTAATTTCCAATCTCTTGATGACATGATTTTATTTGTTTCACCTTGAGGCCTTAATGGGACATAGACCGGAACACCACCATTCATAGTGATATTTGCCTAATATGTGATGATTATTTAGGATAAGAATCATAATTTACCTTAAAAGGATAAATTAATAATAGGATATACATACAATATATTGATCAAAAAATGGTTCGATTACAATAACCTCATCGCCTGGGTTCAAGAATGCAGAGAAGATCGCGTATAAACCTTGTTTTACGGAGAAATAATACCATAATAATTAAATATCATAAACGAGAATACGCGTCATGCATAAAAGAATTTAAACCTTCATTCGCCCCTGCAGTTGGGAGAATTTCTGAATCAGGATCCAATGTTCGCTTAAACAAAGGACTATACGATTTTGCTAAAATATTTTTTAGATATGGCCGACCCTTGGGATGACTTCAAGCAATATAAAAATGGTAAATTTATAAAAGATATGGAAAATTCAATATAAGCAACATCTAACCTATACTGATGACCATCTCGATTATTAATTGCTTTAGCTGCAGCTTCTATTACAAAATCTGGCGGGGGAAAACTTTTAATTATAAAATTTATGTTAAATTCACTAATACAATGTATGTAAATATGAAGTTACAAAGAAATTACATACTCCATAAAGCCTTGTCCTAAATTTGCTGCCTTTAACTGTTGAGCCAATGGAGTAAAAATAGACCATACTATATAATATTTATTTAACATATGAAACATGAACAGATTCTATTCGATAATAAATAGGCATAAAAAACCCACCATCTTGTTTAAAATGTGCAATTTTATCAGATTTTTTAAAAAGTTGTTTATTTTCAGTAGAATTATTCGTATTAGTAGCCATTACACGATACTGAGGTATTGAAATGTATGAAAATTTTATAAAAGATTTTTTCTTCGTGGTTGCAAGAAAGCCAACCAAAAAACTAGACCGAAAAATTTTCATGTCTAATTGATGTGCAATCAGTTTTTAATAAATAATAAAAAAGTGTACGTAGTACGTATATCAGATATGGAAGGATTATCCGTCTAATCAATAACATATTATTTCATTTTAATTAATTTATCTATTTTTTTAAGATAATAATCTAATATATTAAATTAAAATTGTTCTTTAGCATTTATAATAAATTAACCTGAAGTATATCTCGTATATAAAAATATTAAAATAATACAAAAAGAAATTATGAAAGCTAATATAATCGTATCGCGTCTTTTCCGCAAATTTATTCTGCCTATTAAACTGTTGAGTCCAGGAAACATGTCTATAATAAAAAGTGAAAAAATAAATTAAAACGTCATATTAAAAAAGTAATGTTACTTTTTACGTACTTGACAAACGATTCATTCGACTATTTATATTTAATAATGTGCTCCTTTGTCTTCCAATCTCTTCTCGTGTTTCATATGCTTGTCTAATAATAAAATACTAATTACTTGAAATGTCCTCCCAATCTTCTAACAGATTATAATAAATCAAAACTTACTCAATAATCATATCTGTCATCCTATGTGAACTTTCTACTCTGCCTCTTTCACTTAGAAAGTAGTCGGTTTCACTACTTACTCCTGATTTAAAAGAACTATAAAATAAAAATTTAATTAATAATGAATACATAGATTAAAGAAATTAATATCCAACTTGCCTGATATCTTCTCTGACTGAACTTAACAAATCTGAGTGATTTTTTGCTGCCTGTATATTTGCCTATAAATTAAACTATATAAATATTTATACTTTATTTAATATAATAATATGTAATCATTTTCTTAATACTTTTGTCTTTTTAAATTCTTTTGAATAATCATATAAAATATCTCTATGTCGTTGCAGCATATGCATCATTGATGGATTTGTTGGTGTTGCTGAAGGTCTATCTACAACTTCTGCCATTGAGTTTACAACTGAAGTAAGCTAAAAAATTAAAATAATAATATATAAAGTAAGTTTTCATTTTAAAATAAAATCAGACAATGACAAAAATACCTTCTTGATTAATTCTTCTAATTCCAATTCCATTGCTTCACTTGAATTTCCCGTCATACCTTCGCCTCCTTTGCTCCAAGGTCCATATCCCGCACTTCTCCCAACTTGTGCTGCGATTTTAGAATAACTGGTAAGTTTTTGTTCAAGCTCATTTTCTAATTGTCGAGCTTGCTTTCGCAAATACTCCCAGGAGTGAGAACTTGTGGAGAGATCGTTTGAAGTGAGATTGGACAAAGGGTTATGAAGAGTGGCAGGTGATGGAGAGCCGGGAGTCAACGAGTTATTTCTATTCATATTTTGATACATAAACCTAAAACTAATGAATTAAGTTAGATCTTAAAGGGAGAAAAGGAAAGTAAAGTGATATTAAGTATAGGATACCCGAAATTTTACGTTAAGTGTATATATTGTATGAATATCATTACACGTGATTAACTTAAATTTGTCGTTTCGCGAAATCTATTACAGAATGTTTTAAAATACGTGAGAAAATGGCCGATATCAACTTTTTTTCAAATTTAGCAAAAAAGTATGTATTGTTTCCAACATTTATTTTATCTTATAGTTTATCCCTCGTTCTAACCAATATTTTGAAAGGAGCTTTTTGCGACCACATACCTCTACATTACCGGGAAGGTAACAGTATATTCTTTTAATTGAATAGTTAATATCTATGCTATTTAAGTATTTATGTTTAAAAACGTATTTAGTGTTAAACCGGTTGAATCGAAAACCGGCGCTACAAAACTGGTAATTGGAGCGACATATTCTTATGGACAAATAGTATCGATGAATAGTTCCGATGGTTTGAGGTATTCTAAAGAATTCCATTTATCATATCTTTCAAGTTTCTGCTCAATTGTTTTTATACTTACTAAAAAAAACATTTTATAAAAGTTACTTACAATCTCAGTCATCACAATCGACTAGAGACTCTCCTCGTCGTGAACCATCTCCAAATCCATCTAGAAGTACATTTTCCTCAGACACAAATGAAGAAGATTTGTCCATGGATAAATTAAGAATTCACAACCATATTGAATCCCAAACAAAGGAAGATGATAATGGAAAAGCGTTAGAAATAAATTCTGATCAATCAACACTTGTTGAGAAAAGTTCTATTGGACTTAAGCCCGATATCGCTTTACTTATTCAAGGCAATTATTGATTATTAAAACATAATTTCCCATTCCTTACGCATTTTTAAATTAACATAAAAAATTTTTTTCTTTTAGATCCTATAAAGGCAATAAGTTCGATGAAACTCTCAGACTCAATTGTCAGGCGTCTAAATGAAACACAAAGGTTTAGACTTGAAAGGTGCCTTAATAATTTCAAGGATGTATTGCAAAATGCAAATATTGATTTAAGTATGTGGAATATTCAAATAAAATTAAATACATTATTTATAAGACTAGATATTAATATGTTTTTTTTTAATATAGCCAAACTCGGAACACTCAGTTGGCTAGGCATACCGGTTGAATTGCCAGATGAGCTAAGGTCCATAACATGGCAATTACTTTTGGTACGTTTAAAACAAATCTTATTTGATCTTTGCTAAATAATTTATTTAAATATTTCATTTGACAATATTAGGAATATCTTCCCTGTAATGCTGACCGTCAAGTTAAAACATTGGCACGGAAAAGGCAAGAATATTTTGACAGTGTCACACAAGCGTATGCTAGAGGAATTGCTGGATTGGATCAAACAATTTGGCATCAAATTCATATTGATGTACCTCGGACAAATCCTGGTACTGCTCTTTATCAATGTGAGACTACTCAGCAGGTTAGCATTATTTAATGAGCATTTTTAATTTTAATTGATTAATTTATCTTTAATTTGGACTTTTTTAGTGTTTAGAACGTATACTTTATGTGTGGGCCATCCGCCATCCTGCTAGTGGATATGTTCAGGGAATCAATGACCTTGTTACTCCATTTTTTCAAGTTTTCTTATCTTTCTACATTGGTCAGTATCTACTATTTTAAAAGTTGTTTTAAATTTCAATTTTATTAATCCGAAATTTACGTTATAGATGAAAATCCAGAAAATTATGACACTAGTTATCTTCCAAAGAATGTTTTAGATGTGATTGAGGCAGATAGTTTTTGGTGTTTATCTAAATTGCTTGATGGTATTCAGGTAGGTAAAGAATTTTTAATAAATTCAATAAGCTTTATTAATAACACTTTCTCATTGGATTCGTAGGATAATTATACATTTGCACAACCTGGTATACAAAGGCAAATTAATAAATTAAAAGACTTGATCAACAGAATAAATGGTATTTATTCTTGATTTAATAAATACATTTTCAATAAATTTTAATTCATAAACTCGCGTTTAATAAATTCTTATTTATAGCACCACTTGCAGCTCACTTACAAGATGAAGGTGTTGAATACATTCAATTTGCTTTTAGATGGATGAATTGTTTATTAATGCGTGAAATGACTTTAAAACATATAATTAGAATATGGGATACTTATTTGGTAAGAATAATGTATCTACAAGTATAATTTTGCATTAGAATCACCCACTTAAAAATAAATAAATTTTAAAAATCTGTAGGCGGAACGACCAGATGGATTTTCAGTGTTTCATTTATACGTTTGCGTAGCATTTCTGGATAAATGGTCAGAAAAATTATTGGAGGCTAAGGATTTTCAGGTATTTATTTATATAATGAAAATTTTTCCTTGAAAAATAAATTGACGTTTTTTTTTTATAGGAAATTATGGTATTTTTACAATCATTACCAACAGAAACATCTCAATGGAAAGAACGAGATATTGAGGAGTTATTAGCAGAAGCATATAGACTAAAAAGTTTATATCATGAAGCTCCAAATCACCTATCAAGAGTTTGATTTTAATTATTTTTCGAATTTAAGGACTTTGAAAGTTTTAAATTGTAACTTTTTTTAATAATATTTATTAATAGATTAACAATTTTGTATACAATTAATTATATCAACTGTGTAATACAATAATATTATTTGAAAAAAAATATATTCTATAAAAAATGAAAAAACTATACAACCTAACTTAATTAGAGAATTAAATTTTTTTTTCTTTCTTTTTAAATATTTAAATTAATTATTTCCCTTTTTTTCAACCCATTGAGTATGAAAAAAATTCAATTTTAAGCAATAAAGCAAATGCAGCATGAGCCACTATTACAAAAATTAATAACAATCTAGAAGTCTTTGAATCAGCTCTTGATATAATCGGATAAAGATTCCTTGTTATAAAAAATCCTGAAATCGCAAATCCAACCAACACAAGAACCCATCGAAGTGTATCAGAAGGAACAATATTAATAATCTAAAAAAAGGAATATTTTTTTAATAAGAATAAAATAATAACAAAAAAAAAATATTTTTAAAATAACATACAGAAATAGGCAGCCATACGGTTAAGCTATAACCATATAAACCAATAGTATCCAATAATAAAGGCTTACAACCAAAATATTTTAGTGCACCCCAAACAATAAATGGCATACCAAAAGAGTATGTATAAATAGCAGCAAAACCAAATGATAAAATCACAAAATCATATTGAGATTTACTATCTGTGATGAATTTTGCAATTGTTGCTGTCACAAAAAGTAAGAATATGACAGTTGTGGGTATCCAAAAAGGACCTAAAATTATCAGAGTATTATTAATTTAATTAATTCAAAATCCAGATAAAGAATTAGAGTGTACCATATAAATCAGGATTCGATCCAACAACTTCAACAAAATTGTCTTTGGGAAAAAGACTTTTCGATGCTCTTTCAAGAACCTAAAAATAAAATAAAAAACATCTTCATCCAACCTTTTTTTCCAAAGAAAAAACAAATTGATATAAACAAACCTGATTAGTGTCTACATCAAAATATCGAGCGTAGTATTCAATTGACCATAAAGGGTATGAACCACCTTGCGATTCATTTCGAATTGATTGATGTGGATCGAAAAATGACGCATTATTGAAACCTAATGAAAAATTATTTTTAGTCAATCTAAAAAATAAAAATTCCCTTAATAATTTGTTAACAATACCATCATTATCGGAGGTTGCTTGCTTATCTTTAGCAATTTTGCCACCAACTCCAGAAGTAGAAGAAAAATCTATAGTGAAAATATCGAGTTAAGTAAAAGCACTAAAAAATATATGACGCTAAAAAAAGAATAACCTTGAAACTCTAATTCTTCTCTTCGAACAGGCTTTAGATTATAGATTAGTCAACTTTAGTATAAGTAAAAAAAAATTTCCGAAAAATACGAATCTCTTACCTCATCGTCCATTTCGACGACTACACTATATTCTTCTCTCGACATTTCGTAAGTTTCAAAACTTGTGAATAAACAAACTGTTTAGGTTCAAAGTTCAGTCGCAATAGGCGCAGCTCTTACAGCCACAATGAATTTTTACGGTAAAAATTTTTCAAAATCTGCCGGTGTTTTACCCGCTTCTGCGACTTTATAAAATAAATAATTATAATAATTATTATATTATTTTAATGATTAAAGCAAAATTATGTATCAATTCACATAATACAAATCAATTTTTTTTTTTTAAAAAAAAAAAAATATATAACGATAAATATTTTATTATTTTTTGATAAATGTGTAATAACTAGTGTTTTCCCGATAAATTTGATAAATTTACACTGAATAACCACCCAAATGAGATTCGATAACTTCTAATTTAGATTGAACCTTTCTTTGTTGTTCATTAATTGCATTTAATTTATACAATATTTCTCTGAGCATTTGTTTTTCATCTTTGGGAATAGGTAAATCCGACAATTCTTTTACATCTACATCTCTAATATCTTTATCTTGATTATGTTTACCCAACTGTACTTGAATCCAGGCAAAAATAATCAATGGAATAAAAAAAATTATTCTCGATAAAATGTTCACATATGTACACACATTTCGGTTTCGTCCAAAAATGCAGCAAATTGGTAGGATGAAAATATAGTATAAAATATTAAATGGTGGTGGATAATTATATCGAGTTTGTTGTCTTACTTCTCTTAAGACTAGAAATGCGAAATGTGCTAAATATTCCTCTGGAACCGTACGTCTAGTAGTCAATGCCGTCATAAAGAGCGGAAGTAAGACTGCAAAGAGAATAATGCTGACGATAAAAACATAAAAAGAGTACAATAAAAAACCAAATCTATGGTCCATTTTGTTCGCAGTCGGAAAATCCGGTGCACTAAAAAAAATGTATATTTTAATACATATATATATATATTGAAATCAAAAAAAAAAAAATCATTTCTTACATTAGTATTCCTTTGATCAAAAGTTTGAAAATTTCCCATTCATTCTTATCACCTAATTCATTGTCCCCACTATGTTTATTGCTTTCAAGCACTATAAACGATTGAAAGAATGCAATGAACGCCAAAGATAATAAAATATAATATGACATGCTCTTCTTTAAGATTCTTGAAATTTGGGTTAACCATCTTCCAATTGGTTGAAATGCATCCAATAATAGAAGAATACGCCAATGAAGAAATAAAGGAACTAATGAGAGAACTTTTCGGTGTAACGAAGGAAGAGTTTTATCAGGATTAATAAAATTTCTAAATCTTAACGTTAAGTCAACAATGAAAATGGCATAAATAATAAATGAAAGAAATTTTCTAAGATATAAGAAATGTTTAATTCCGTATTTTCGTAACTACAAAAAAAAAAAAAAATTATAAGAATATGAAAAATAGAAAATAAGTATGATTCCAGAATTATAAACCTACTAAGTGAATATCGTTCAATATAAAAGAAAATATTAAAAGATACATTGATCCTTCTAAATAACTATCAATAACATGAACTTCATCATAATTAATCGTGAAAAGAGTATAGATTATTAAAAATGCAACATATGCAAAAACGTCAAGTAAATATTGATTTCTGGGAATACATAATAAATCTAAATCTTTTAAATTTTCAAAGAAATGTTGACTATGCTTTGGAATGTAATAATCAATTGGAGAATTATCGGAAATTCGTGGCATTAAGTGACCAGTCCATAATGCCTAAATACGGTAATATTTTAGAAATTCAAAATATTTTTAAAAATAATCGCATTCAATTTTTTAATTAAATAATTTACATAAACACACGCTTGAACTTCATCATCGGACAAAAATAATGTGCCATGATCACTGTTTTCAGAATAAAGTCTTGTTGCGAGATCCAAGGCTATATGAAAAGTGTAAGAATAAATTATTCTTTAACAAGATTAGATCGGCGAGATAATTTAAATACCATTTTTACGAGTTTCATCATATTGTGAGAATGCATATCGTTTTGTTAATATTTTTGTGAATAAAAGCTCCTGATCATCAAACTTATGAACTCTTGAAGGGGTTTTTTGTGTAAATAATGTTAGCAAATCAATTTACAGCGGCTTTGCATAAAATCATCAATTAATATCTACTCACAACTCTCTAGCCAATAATTCACTACATTCAATCCTTTTTCTTCTCATACCTATCAAAGCTGGACCCCCGCTTAAGTCATCATCATCAGCTTTAATTATTTCTTGTATTCCTCTGGCGTAGTATAATACAACAAATACCATATTTGGATCACGTCTACAATTCTCAAATACATAATCAATAACTGGTTCGGTTATAAGATCTTCAGCAACTTTAATTGTACCCAAAGGTACTAAATTCCTTATTATATCACGAATTATTGAGAGATTTTCATTAATTTCCTCAAAAGAATTATTTGATTGTTCATCATAATTATAATTATTAAATGATTTGTTAGATGAATCATCATTTTCAGATGTTATACTATAATATGAATGTTGTGGGTCACTGATCAAAGGAGTTCTCGACATTGGGAAATGAATTTTTAGAAGGGAAAAAAAAATACCTTTAATTTTATTTATGATTATTTTCAACATGTCGTCATCGTGACATCTTTTTCACATCATTGATGAAACTGTGATATGGGTGAAAAATGTTATCACATCTAATCTCATAAAACTGAATAGTTTTCCATTTTTTACGTAATGATGATCGTCAAATCACCGGGATCATCATTTTTTTCTGTTGATCGCACTTTCTTTTCTTTTTATCTTTTTGCTACACGATGAATGCAATAGTGTCTCTTGTACACTTTTGCGAGGTTGATGGTCCAAGTGTCATTTTTTGTACACAGGCCTTTCATGCTAATTCTGCTGAAGATAACTTAGATGAAGTTTCTGTAAGTAGTAGAGGAAGTTCCCCTGTAGCAGACCAAACACATTCAGATAATTCTAGAGAAACATTATCGAATAGAAAAGAACCTTTTGTAAATATTAATAGACCTGCACCAGCATCTTGTGCCTCTTGTGCATTTTCATTGCCTCCCTTGGATACAAAACCAATTCATAATTCTGAAATAAAAGGTTTCAAAACTCGAGACGAAGAGAATCCTCTGGTAACTTATAAGGGTTCTCGATATCCTCAAGACCAGCAATTATATGCTGCGGTAAGACAAGCTTGTGTAAGAAGGTAAAATGTAAAAAAATACTTCTTTTAATTATATATTCATAGATTTTTTTTTTAATATGATTGTATATTTTAAGTCTAAGCTGCGAATTCTGTCAAGGAAGAGAAGGGCCGGTTTTATTTGGCGATGATAAAAATGGTTATGTTCTGAGTTATATGTTCAAAATTAAAGACAGTCAGGCAAGGGGTTTTCAGAGATGGTATAGTTTTATATTTTTGATGACAGATAGAGTGTATCTTGTTGAATCCTGGCCATTTTTAGTTAGGTAGGATTCTGATTTATATATATATATATATATATATTATATTTTATGTTATTAATTTATATTTTTTATTTGTGATTTTAAGTAAGTTCCGTATATTAGCGACTGGTATTCAATCAAAAGCAAATCAGATTTTTGAAAAAGAAAATGCAGCAAAGGAAGAGAGAAATGACGGAACATTTTTAACACGTTCTGGTCCACTTCCTCCTACATCTCCAGGTTTGTAAATAATAATAATTATTATTTATCATTTAATTCTAATTAAAATTTAATTTTATCAGACCAATTTCTTCGACGTAGAGCAAATCAGCCATTACGATCATTGGTTGATTTATTAAAATCAAAGGTTGATTTATTTCAAAAAAAAAAATTATTAGAAGTTTATCGAAATTACGTTTTTTTTTTTTTTGTCTGATAATTTTTAATCCTATCAAAAAGGACTTTTTTGTTCAATTACATGCAAATTTCAGTTGGATTTTAAAAGCCTGTGGCAGACATTTACAAGAAAAACCTATAAATGATCAAACAATGGTAACTAATTTTATTTTTTTTTTTTAAAAAAAAAAAAGATTCGATTTAAAATTAACTTTTAATATTATTTAGTTTCCAAATTCTGTTGTTTTCTCACCAAAGACGATCATGTTACTTGATCCCATTGCAACTTGCCAATCTTCATTTGGCTTAAATTGTTTGAAAGGAGATTATGAAACTAGAATTGAGGATCTGAAAGCTTTATACAATATCTTGGGTTTAGATGCTTTTAGAAAATTAATTTTAAATTTTGTCAAGGGTAATCAATTAATCATCAGAGGGAATGATCCAAGAATTGTTCAATCTGTTATTTCTAACTTAAAGGTTAATAATAATATTATAATAGTTATTGCTTATTATATAAATAATTCTGTTATTTATTTATTATTTTTATTTTGGAAAACAGGAACTAGTTCCTAATGAATGTTGTTCAATAATGGAAAATGAAAATAATTATCAGACAATTTCAAAGTGTAATATTCTCGGGCTAAGCGCAACAACACAAATACCAGATGATGTTAACAAATCAACCGTGTGTTCATTATATATCCTTAAATTATTTCTTGAATTATTTAGTATTTAATATGTTTATTATTTCTTAACATTTGCAAACATATTTCACAAGACTATAATAAATCGCCTAAAGATGATATTGCTAGGATGAACACATTCGAATTTGATTTACAGTATGGTATTGATGATAAATGGATTTACTCCGCACCTAATTCATTTATTAATCAGTTGTTAGGAATTTTGAAATTAAATTTACCAAATGAATTAATGAATACAAGAATAATGATTTTTAAAGAACAATGGTCAAGGTAAAAGATTTTTTTTTTTCATAATTATTTCTTTTTAACAATTTATTTATTTATTTGTTTATTTTATTATATCCTTACCTAAAATAAACAGTAAAGCAAAGCAATTCCTTAGATTTATCACAGGAAATAATAATGAAGGAAGAAATGCTTCAGCAAACATGGATTTAACTAAACAAATGGAAGTTATTAAATATCTTGATATTAATGAAAACGATTTACCGATCATAAAATTTTGGGCAGGTTTGAAAACCACATAAAATATTTATAATAGATTTATGTATTTTTTTTTTGCCTTTAGTTTTTATCTTTTCAGTTTGTATTGATTAGTTGTATTAGCATTAGACTTTGTTTGTTTGTATTTTAATAATTTTAGACTAAAAAGTTTTTACTAGCTATTTGTTTATATTATGGATAGATTTTGTTTGAAAGGTTTCTTTTTAGATAGAGATCTTTATTTAGATTTTTAGATTCAAATTTGTAGCTACTAAAGAATAGTTCTATATATGTATATATAGATTTATCAGTTAATTTATTTAATTATATTAATTACCGTATTAGAAATTTCTATGAATTCTATTTTTTTTTTTTTTTTTTTTGAATGTAATAGATTATAAATAATATTTATTGTTATAATATAATATTATTTCAATATACATATTAAACGTTGCAAAAGTCAAATTTTGAATTTGATACTTGATTTTAAATCTATTCTGTTATGATATCATTCTCTATAGAAAAATGCATAACCCAACCACCATTTTCGAAATTTATATCAGCTCAAAGAAAAGGATGTATAAAACCTTTTTTTTTCAACTTTCTATTACAATCTCATTTCATAGTTTGCTATACTTTTCTTGATATTTCTCTATAAAAATGTGATCAATTGTAATTTGTATAAAACGTTTAATATAATCACGAAGTTATGGACAAAATTCGCTAAGCCGCCTAAACTACGTCTACAAATTATGTAACTCAAGAATTTTTTGTTAGTTTTTATCATTTTACACAGATAGTTTAAATTTTTTCTGCCCTTTAAATAGATTTCTATCAAAAAAAAAAAAAAAAAAAGAAGAAGTACTATAATCTTATCAACTATTATGAAAAAAAAATAGGATATCTCTATAATGGATTACACTTACAGGTGTCAGGATTTAATTCATTGATTTTGCTTTATGATTTACTTTTCATAGATTTATAATTTGGAAATAATCAAATATTAAAATGACAGTAACTTTTTTTAAATTAAAAAATTAGTTTGGTATAATTTTACGCGACAGTAGTTGTTCTTTGAACAAATGTTATCAGGTAAATAACCATTTGATAAAAATAAAGATGTTCAACAAAGGATATGAAACATAAAAAAATTATTTCAAGGTGCATCTTTTTATAAACTTTGGAAACTTTTTAATATTTGCATATTTGCATTATAAAACAAAAATGTCAAATAATACAGTATAAGAGAATTCACATATGATCAAAACAGTCATTATATTTCAAATTATTAATAAGTTTTATTTTCTTTCACCAATTTTACATTAGTTTTTCAAAATATTCAATTATATATATTATTTATCATTTGTACATTTATGCTAAATTAATAATATTAAAAATTGTATCATCAATAATTTGAACACAAATGAAATCGGAAACTTTATTAGGAAATATAATCACAAATTTAATATTAAATGTTTATAGTTTAATATATTTATTATTCCTAATTTATTAATTTATTTACCTAACCAAAAATTTATTAAATTATTTTTAATGTAAATCGAATGCAATGGAGAGGGGGAATGCTATAATATATTGTAATATATATGATGAATATTTATCTATACAATTTTCTTCTTTGTCAACCATCCGGTTTGTTTTATTATTTATAATCAAATAAAGCACGAGAATAAAGATCATCTTCGAGGTTACTAGGAGTAGAAACGGGATCAAGTGAATAAAGGGTAGTTGTATTTTCAGTAAGTGAAAGATTCAATTCCAAAACAGGAATTTTTGATGAAGTCTCTTTTGTGGTTTGAACAGTTTGAGGATTTCTCACTAATTCATCAATTTCTTTTATAATAGCAGGGGTATTTAACATTTTAGCATCTTGATCATAATGACCACTAACGATAGTAATTCTCTTGTTTCGATCTTTCTTTGTCCATTTACGAGAACGAATATGAGCCAAAAGAACAGTGGTAAAAGTCCAAATTATAAATTGAAACCAACTAAGAATAGTTATTGCTTTTCCCAATGATAACGATCTATCAGCATCAGGAACACCATGATTTATATTATCCGAATCAATTATAGATCCATTATTAACTCTAGCTACAATTATTATTGAAAGGACAAACCAAAAAATGGATAAAATTACATCTGTAAAATATACAAAATTTTTATATCCAAATTTATGTGACATGGCCGGAAAGCATAAAATAGCCGTAAATAAAAATGATATTATGCTAATAATGAAACCAAAATAAATTTCTGCAGGAAACTTTATTTTTAAAGTAGAAAATGAATTTGTGGATGAGACCCATGCAGAAAGTAAAGAAATGGTGATTAATGAGAAAAGGGTAAGGATGGGATAAAAGATACGAAGTGTTTGAAATGGCCAAGACATTTTTATTATTATTATTATTATGATTATTATATATATATATATGTGTGTCTATTAAATATATATCGTACTTGGCTCTATATTTAAGTCAATGAGGAAGGATGAAAACGAAGGAAGATGGTTGAAGGGTGGTGAACGGACGACGGTTTACACTTAAGAGAAGAAAATTATTCCGTTACAACGACGAATAACAAGTTCAATAAGCTGCGTTCTAATTTATATGAGACTTAATTGCTCGCATGGTAACACAAAAAAATATTTCTTAATTTGGCCATCAATTTCGAAAATTACTTTATTTTGTGATTTTGTGTTTAATTAATTAAACGGATAAGGTAGAGTTTGGATCTTTCGCTGATTGGTGTGAAACATTTTTACATGTGGAGTCTCGCCTCGAATTCGTTTGTTTAACTGTTTTTTATGTTGAATGTACATGTGTGCGATATAACATATAAAATATGTACGAATACGTATACAGAATATTTCTTTGTATAAATAGGCGGAATCATTCGATTAATCGATTAATTGAATTTGGATTTAACAAATATCATTTCGAAAAATAATTTAACGAAATATATATATATTATTGAATTTTATGGATCTCCATCATTTTTTTAAATAAAATTTATTATAATTATATATATACATTTACTCGATTCTGATTGGTTGTAAGTTGAACAAATATTAACAAACATTTTTTAACAATGATTTGTTTTTTTAATAAATGAAATATATTAACATTTTATTATAATAATAGATAAAATGCTAACTGTTAATGATAATTGTGTGAAACTACTCTATAAACAAAAGCTACAGTACTTTACATTTAAAAATATATTGTTTATACACAAATATATATATATATATAATTATTTGTTATCAAAATCCGAATATAGTAAATAAAAATTATATATATCATTCCATTGAAATTAAGAAGATTAAAAGGATTTAATATTTATGTTTCTTGTCGACCTTTGTAATAGTACTTGTATTTATATATATATATATATTTTTGAATAATAATTGTGCTTGTATATTTATTTCAGGAACAGCTTTCAGCTTGGGAACAGCTTCTGGGAGAGCATTTGGAATTGGATCAGATTCGGCTTCACTAATTTAAGCGAATTTGTTTTAAAAAAAATCAAAAAAGTTATGAATATAAAGTTCAAATATTTTTGTTTTTTAGAATATCATCATCGTTTTCATCAGGTTCAATGAGAGCAGTAAATACCATTATTGCAAATATAATAAATATAATTAAATTTCATTTTGATAAATTCTAAACGTATAGAAATAAATCACACAATAATAAATTTTCCTAACACAATAATAATAACGGTAAAGGAAACTTAAATAAAAAATTATACGGACTGAAAAAAAAAATAAGAAAATTTACGAGTAATGTAATAGAAACTTTTCGTATTCATTAACTGAATATAATTAGGGATTTTTCATATGATATAAATATTTATTAAATACTTTCCAAGTCTGGAAGTGATAGCTTGTCAATTGTATTCTCATGGTCCACACATAATTTGAATGAATTGAATTAATCTAGATAATTTTAAATAGTAATTTAAATAATTTAAAATAATTTGTTGCTCCATGTTAATCACCCATGTTAATCAGTTAATCACCCATGTTTTTTAAACAAGGAAATTTTATCAAAAAAAGGAATACAAATATTTATAGAAGGTAAATTACGTATATTGGATGTTTCTGATTTATTTTTATCGTAAGGAATTAATATATTGTAGATGAATCTTAATCGAACGTTTTTCTAGATGAGAGAATTGGACGAACTTGAGACGAAAAAAAATTACAAAAATTTGGTAATCACAAATATAAATTACATAACAATATCCTGCATATACTGTATTTTGACAATTCAATTTACATTGAAAAAAAAATTATAAACCTTTCGCGTTTATTACAACAATTTCAACGGTTAAATTTTATTATAATATAAAAAATTTATATAAAATTCACTTATCTGTTTAATCTATCTGATAATGCATATTTTTGATCTACAACAAACTGTTGTTAACCCATTTTGTAAACAAGAAAATAAGCAAGAATAAATTTTTTTGAGATTATCATAAAAAAAAAATCAGGGTTCTATTTTAGTTTAGGAAAATCAGGATTCGTTTTAAACTAAAAACTTTGTTAGGAAATGACTTACAATCACCTAAACTATCAGCTTTTGTGTATCTATTTTGTTGTATTTATTTTCTGCGCATAATGTCAAATAAAAAAAAAACGCCCAATCTAACTACTGTAGTTTATAATGTTCTTTGTAAAGAAATTTATATCCTGTATGTTTGGGAATACATGAGGCAATTTATCTTTTCTAAAGCTTTATGTGTATTCGGAAATTTCGTTCCAAATTTAGTATTACAAGTTTGGGATATATTTAAAAATGGCGTGAGAAATAATGACAATTTTTTATTTGTAAAACATTAATATCTGCCAAATTTTTTTGATTGAGTAGGATAAGGTCCTCGAGTATTACTAAATTAGGTTCAAAATAGGAGCTTATCTTCCAGATATGTTCCTGAGTTCCTGGTACACAAAAAAAATAAATCTTTTTTAATTTTTAATTGGGTTGTTCGAATTTGGTCCAAAAGTTCTTTGATATTCTTCCTCTAGAATATTGGTGCGACCAAATTAAGATTTTTTTTTTTGGTACTACTATCAAAAAAAAACTTTGATTTTTTTTTACGAGAATTTATTTTCAATATGTATAAAGTTTTTTTTTTTTATTAAAAGAAAGAAAACAAATGTTATATATATATATTTTCATATATACAAAAGTCCAAAATTTCTAAATTAAATTTTTCTAATACAAGTGATCCTTTCCTCTATATTAATTATCATTATTATTATTATCATCATCATCATCAATTACATCTTTTTGAGCCCAAAATCTAAATAATTTGGTGGTAGTCGCATGAATGTTAAATTCCAATTGACATCTTTCCCATAAATTTAAATATTCTTTTTCAGTAATATTCATAAATCTCGGTAAAACGTCTATGAGTTTATTTTTAAAATACATTTCTAATAATTCTCCATATATTAACCCACTTTGACCACCAAGTGGACCGATTGGAATTATACGAGCTTCTGATCGGATATTGATTAATGATGGGATCGATGAAAATATGAATGGAATTTGTTGTGTTATGTATCCATTTATACCGGTTGATTGTATAAAACTCATTACTTTTTTTGAGAAAAAAAATATATATAAAGAAATTTAATATCGCAAAAAAAAAATAAAAATTAAAATAAAATTTTTTTACTCACTATTTTTAACCATGAATGCGAAATGTGGACCCGCATTATTAACTAATAATTCTTTTTCTATTAGTTCTAAATGACCTCCGGGTTTTAATACTCTAAAAAAAAAAATTTACCAAAAATTAAAATAATGAAAAATTTTAAAATTATTAATTTTTATTTACCTTACTAATTCTCTTATGACATTAACCCATTGATCAGCTTTGAGGGAAGTAATCATCAAACTCATTCTGACAAAATCAAAATAATTATCTTCAAATGGTAAACCACCATTTATATCACATTGGTAAAAATTTAAATTTGTTGGTTTGATTTCTGATGGGAATACCGCTGCAATGTCAATGCCATAAAATTTTGTTGATGGATGTTGTGTGGACATTTCAAGTAACCATGCACCCGGGCCACACCTGAAAAATATAATTAATTATTAATTAATTTAATTAATTATAAAATGTTCAAAGAATAACAAAGAATTATTTATAATGAACCGAGAAAGAAAGAAAAAATCTTACCCAGCATCTAAAACCCTACAATCCCCTGATTTCAAAACTTGTTCAATTGGAGAAGAATAATTTTTATCTTCCCAAATATGTTTGAATAAGAAATGTTGTAATTGCATTCTATCGATATCTTGGTCATTTTTCGGTAAATGAAATCGTGATTTTGCTGATTCTTTAATTTCTTCTCTTTCCATTAATTGTTGTTTGCTTTTTTTATTCCTTAATTTCATGGTTCCGTTGCCATGTCTGGCGCGAGTTGACGAATGATTATTACCCATTCTCGTAAAAAAAAAAAAAATACAGTAAATAAGAAGGAAAGAATTATATTACTTTTAAATAATAATAAAGAATGAAAACGAAAGAAGATTTAAGGAATAGTAAATTAGATTCTTTTAAAAAAAAAAAGAAAAAAAAAGAAAGTGAAGGGTCGCTAAAGAGAGAAAATAAAAGAAAAGATTTTTTTTTGAAATTAATTTCGTTTTTTATACATAAGTATATATATATATATATTTTTTTATATGTATATATATATAACAATAATTATTACTCTTTGCGAACAAGCAAATGCAAAAAAAATGCAATGCAACAACAATCTTTTTTTTTTTTCTTTTTCCTTTTTTTTTTTTTTTTTGTAATTTTTTTTTTTTTTTTTTTTTTTTTTTTTTTGTAAAAAAATTTTGCGAAGGATTTATTATGATTTTTATAAAAAAAAATCGTCCATTCAATAAAAATTTGATCTACAAATCTATATTGAATTTCTTCAGATTGAAAAAAGGAAATGATTTGCAATAAATCGACAAAGGAGTATATTAAGGGTTTACTCATAAAAAAAACAAATAAATCAAAAAGATGCTATTGAAATAAGTGTTTAAAAAAGGAAAAGACTGTTCATATGTAGTAAATAATATTTTTACGCATTGTATTTGTTATACAATAATTCACTTGTCATTTGATTTGTCTGTAACATTTAGAATGTATATCAGAAATTTTTTTTTGCCGCCAAAAAAAAAAAAAAGAGAACCAAATCGTGTAACGATTAATATTGTACAAATTTAACTTTGATAAGCCCTAAAAGATTAAAGTTTATTCAAATAATGATGAATCATTTTTTCTTTCCCTGACAAAAAGTTTAAGGGATTTAAGGGAGTTTTTTAAGGAGGTTAAGGAGAAATTTTTTTTTTAAAAAAAAAATAAAAATAAAAAAATTTTATATTTTATTTTTTACCCACACTAGACAGAACTTAAGGAGAGGAATATTCTTTTTAATTTCAAGAATAATGGTAGTTAAACTGCGTATAGTTTGAATCAAACGCATTATTGTTTTTTGTTTTACAACATTCATCGTGATCACGGAATATTGTAGATCTTATAAAATACAGTATAGTCAATGGACAAAAAAATTCCTGGGTTCTAGTAAAGTATAAAGTATATATAAATAGTATATACATATATATACTGTATATATTGGTTATTTATAATTCAATCTATTGCTCGAAAACTTTTTGTTATAAATTTAATAATTTAATTAATTTCGTGAAAGGAAAACAATGATCATTTACCGTAAAGTGATATTAAATTTGGTCAAGTCCGAACATAAACCATCAAAAATCCGATTGTTTTATAAAAATTACAAATATCTTTAGCAATATAAATAAATAAGCAGCATATTCGATTAAATGCTTCTCTTGTGACACTTTTTTTTAACATCGTACATCCCACATTATGTTTGCGTTATCAATATCACATGTATTGAAATAGCACCATTTTATTAATTGATTCAGTTTAACGTTGTAAGGATTTTTAATATCTAAATTTTCATAAAAAAGGAAATAATAAAAATATCATAAACATAAAGAATATCAAATTATCACGGAAAAAGCAAAAACATAACAATTTTTTTTATATATAATTGTGAATAGTGATATTCAAAAAGATAAACCATAATTATTTCTATCCGAACAGAATTAAATAATGTTGTTCGCTTAATCACCTGATAAGATTAGATCTCTTTGGTAACTGTTTTTGTAATTACTGTTGTTTTTTTAAAATGAACAAATCAAATTCAGTAATACTTATAAATTCATATAATATTTATATTTATACATTAAATTATTAAAATTTTACTTTTTTCTTTCTTTTTATTGTTACATAAAAATGACATTTTAATAATAACAAAAGTTATGCAACTCGATAATCTGTTTTCGATGGAAGAAAAAATCTGCAAGCGTTATTTTCCCTTGCGGTTTTCTTTGAAAGTTGAACCTCATTGTTCATTTTGTAGTATGCTAAATTTAGAACACATTTTCAATGTATAATGACATAATAGTTTTACTCAGATTGAAAAACAATGAAAATAAAATTTTTTTTTTCTTTTTCTTTTTCTTTTGACTTCCAAAATAATCGAAGATCTTCGTAATTTATAATAAGCATATGATTAAGAAACTTCAATTGTTTTTACCTTTTGTTTCGAAATGTTAAAATAATTAAATATGAAATGTATAATATCATTATTTCGATTAATTCGATTGTATTTTTTTTTTTTTCTCTATTCTTTTTAATACATTATTTTAAATTTGTACATTTTTATCCCTTAAATACTGTATACAGTATTATAATGTCGCAACTTTCTCGCGTCAATTTTGTTCATATTTTAGGTGTTTCACATATGAATCCTTTTACGATAGATAGAATAGATAGAAAAGTATAAAGGAATCGAAAAATCGAAACAATGAAATTAATTTAAAATGTTAAATTCGGTTTTATTGTATACATGATGCATATTTGGAACAAACTCCTACATAAAAGTATGTAATTTACTAAGTAGTTAAAAATAGAAAGCGCTTCCTATGCCTTTTTAATGATAACGATTATAACGTTATAATTTTAAAAAGAATTTAATTGGATAGTTTCGTTATAATGTAAGATAAAGTATTTTCAAAGGTATTTAATTTATGTCACGTGATAAAATTCAAATTCGTTATAAAGCGATCCGACTTTATAAGTAATACACGTTTAAATACAGTATAAATAATCTATAATTTCATATATCAGTCTTTTAATGAAATATCCGATTCCTAATAGGATATGCACGTAAAATTTTTATCTAGCTGGACCTAGCCGGATCAATAAAGACTAGTTAGTTCTCTTTGGACTACAAGTATGGTAGATCACGTGGCGCATCCGCGACTTACAGTAACCTAAATATATAAAAAACATAGAACTTCCTCTTTTTACCTTAACCAAAAGAACCTAGTAAATTTATTATAAATATAAAGTTAAAATAACA
Source organism: Glomus cerebriforme (assembly GCA_003550305.1). NCBI lineage: Eukaryota > Fungi > Glomeromycota > Glomeromycetes > Glomerales > Glomeraceae > Glomus > Glomus cerebriforme. The sequence goes on along the minus strand of QKYT01000185.1, from coordinate 152,192 downwards.
ATTACTAGGAATTATAATTAGTTATAAAAAAAAGATCATCTTTTTTTGAATTTGCAAAATGTAATACTTTGCAATTGTATAATATTATATTTTATTATTACTTTACATACTCTTTATATACTTTTTATTATTTTAAACCTATTTATTTACTTTTACTATTTTGTATTCTTTATTTCTTTTATATATAATTTACAAATTAAAAAAGATTTGCATATAAAAAAAAGTTTGTAAAAATTTTAAAAATTTTTAAATTTTTTTGGTAAAAATATTTCTAAGTTCACACAGGATGTTTGGACACATAGTCACATATTTATTAATAAAATTTTATTTAGTAAATTTATTCATCGCATGGTGTGATGAATGTTATACATCTCTCTAATAAATCACGTGACATCAACATAACATCGCTTTGTTAATAATTAATATTTAATTACTATACAACATAAAGATTACAATTATACATTTAATTATTACAATAATTATCATTATCATTAACTTACTACCAGCATTACTATAAACATTATTTCTTTTGTTATACATTCTCCTTATTAGGACATTTAGGAGCATAATGTCCTGATTTGTGACACAAACCGTACCTACGCTCACCACCTACATTACTTTTCTCACTACTAACATTAACTTGTTGCTTCATACTAGTAGCTACTTTAGTTTTTTCTTTATTAAAAGCTTTTAAGCATTTTGTAGGTTGCCTACCTTTAC